>JUFY01028973.1:0-21644 GCA_001855655.1 Leptopilina clavipes | reverse complement strand
AAAAAAAAAAAAAAAAAAAAAAAAGAGTCCGATCAATACAGCACATGGTACGTTTTAATAACTTCTTTCTTTTGAAAAGGAGACACTTCAACTAAAAATATTAACAAAAAAGTAAATTTTATAATTTAACTTGCTTTCTTTTATTATTAATAAGGTGTTTGTGCATTTTAAATTAATTTTGTTAACTGATGTGTTAACATAACCTTTACAGGTACGCAGCTTTTTTCTGATTATCATAAGAAAAGAGTTTAATTTTAGCAGAGATTTTTATTGTTTTTAAAGCTAAAGAAATTCAAATATGCTTGTGAAGATATTTGTTTAAAGTATTTGGCAAATTTTCTGTCAAGAATAATTTAAAATGGTTATGTTTTTAACATATTTTTATCTACAATTTAAATATTTCTCATGAATTACTTAAAAATGCAATTTTAAAATATAAAATAATCTTTATAACTTTCTTATAATGTAATTAAGTATTAAAATCTTTATTGATCATGTTAATAACTTTCTATTTACATAATGTCTTTCCCAATTATTATTCACCTACTTTATGACGTGACATTGAAAGGTCACTTTCAGGATTAGGAACAATAATATATAGTACAACAAATATGTTTCCTCTTTGAAGATTTGTAAATAACTGTAATAAAATATTTGAGTTTCGATAAAATTGTTCTCAAAATTTTGGAACCAATGTATTTTGCTTGCTTTGTAATTTAACCATTTAATGAAAAAGAACAATTTTACGCAAACATTTTGAAAACGCAACTTCTAAGAGTTTGAGAAAAAATAATTACATATTCTTATGAAGTATAAAATAATTGTCATTGTAAGAGAGTAAATTTTATTACATTATTAAAACAAGCACAGGTGATTCGTAACCTTTGGTTTTCAGAAATACAAAAAAGTTTGGAGTTGACCAGAATGTCGACTTTTGCTGGGCCCATCGAAGAAATACCGGGCATATCAGTGGATTGTTTTACAAAAGAAAACCTTGAGTCTTCTGTTTATTTTCTAAGTCACGTTCATTCCGATCATATGAATGGATTAGATAAATATTTTGTTGAAAATTTGTCACGATACAATAAGTTTCTATATTGTAGTGAAATCACCAAAATTATTTTGACTTCACAATTTAATTTAACTGATCCTACGAATATTAAAAGCTTGAGCCTCATGAATCCAGTAATATTAGATTATAAAAGCAGACACCGTAATACAGCTTATGTTACAGTAACGTTAATTCCTGCCGGACATTGTCCTGGTTCTGTCATGTTTCTTTTGGAATATAATAATAAGAAAATTTTATATACGGGAGATTTTCGAATTAATTCTAAAGATTTGTCTAAAATTAAACCATTGCATGATTATGACGGTAAAAATTTATATCCGTTGAAATTTGACAAAATTTATTTGGATACAACATTTTTAAATTTGAATTACTCTAATATTCCTACAAGAAAAGAAAGTGTAGAGGAAATAAAGAAGGCTGCTTTACACTGGTTGCAACAAGATTTAAGAAACGTTGTTCTTTTAAAATTACCTTATATTTATGGCCTTGAATATGTTTTTCGAGAAATTTGTATAGCACTAAAGAAGAAAATTCACGTTTTGGACATTGTGCATGACGTTTATAAGCAAATTTCAGAGATTGATCCTTACATCACTAGTGACGCTCAAAGTACACCCTTGCATGCATGTTTATCTATGGGAAAGTATAGGAAAAATAAAAAATGTCTCCCATGTCGTTTAGATGTCGATGAAAGCAACATTTTATTAATCCATGTATCTGTTCTTAAATGGGGAGGGAAATTAGAGACAAATACGATAGCTGAATGGGACGAAGTTGATAAAAGACAATTATCAGTATGTTATTCGTCACATGCGTCTTGCAATGAATTGAAATCATTTTTGCAGTATTTTCTTGCAAAAGAAATTCATCCATGTGTTGTCCCTAAAGATCCAAATGAACATGATCAATTTTATAATTTATTGTGTGAGTTTACAAAAAGGAAAGAGCATGAAATAGTATCGATTGTAAATCAAAGTTTAAACTTTCCAAAATCAAGTTCTTCTACAACTACTTTTAAATCAGAAATTTTTACCGATAGTGACTGATGATTATTTTAACATAGTATAGTAACAAATTAATTATATTGTAATTTAAAGAAATTAGTTATTGTTTTATTACTTTGACGATATTTGGTATGCACAATACTATTATGTATTTCTATTTTTATACATACATATTAATAAAAATATTTTAACTTGTTAACTTTTAAATGAGTAGTTGAATAAATTTTTTAAACAAAAGTAGCAATTTATTCTTCAATATAGAAATATAAATTTAATAGCAATGACCATAAGTTGGGGTTTTTTGTTGGAAAAATAATGTGAGTTATTCTTTTTGTGCTGAAAAATCTCGTATTTTATTTCATACTTATTTTTCTTTATATCTTTGTTTCAGAATTTATTCTATTACCGTCCGCAAGATTTTGAATCTATAAATTAAAAAATGGCAGCTACCGCATTGGCACAAGAAAAGGTTTGGGTGGAGAAACCATCGTACGACAAAGCTGAATGTCTTTTTTATGAAAGGGCAGCTAAGGTAATTCTTCGTACATTAATTTCTTGTTGAAACGCGAAATACATTCCACTGCGATTTACCTAGAGATTATATTCTAAACATTGTAAAATAAAAGAAAAACGTTAATTAAAAACTAGTTCTTGAAAATAAAATCTAAATACACAATGATTTAAAGTTTAAATGGATATAAATAGTTTTTTATAATTGAATGTTTAAAGTCATAATATTTGGGATAGTTAAGATTTCAGTGTTTCCTTAATTAACTTGCATCAATTTCTTCTGTCTCTGTGATGTACTAACACTTACTAATATTTCATTAAACTCAGCTTTAGGGAATATCTGGTGGTTGGAAGTATCAAGTGTATGTTACTAATCTTATTCTTGAAATCATATGTGCATCATCATAATGAAATTAGAAAAACTAAATACAAATATTTTTGTTTTCCATTAAATTGTAATAATTGAAATAGACGATTTAAAATTATCTAGAAAACTAACTGAATAATATTTTGACGAAAAAATCGTATAATTTTAACTTTTATAGTTTCTGTTTTTCTAAATTCACTTATAATATTCTAAGGGTACTAACAATACTTGAAAACAAAAAACACTACAGGAATTATTAGTGAGTACTTTCGCAAAGAACTCTTTCATGTTTCCATAGCTTGGGACGTATTGCAAGAAGGTGTCACGTAAGAATGCGGATCAGTGTTTGCTTAACCCTAATAACTGTTCACCTGCCGAGAATTCAAGTATTATAAATTCTAATAATCAAACTAAATCGAAGTCTAAAAAAAGTAAGGACAATAAAGCTTTGGACAATGTATCTAACGAAACTGCTCAAAATGTTGAAAACCAAAAAAAGAATTCTAAATCTATTGAAAAAAAAAATGAACCTATTTTGGAAAAGGAAGTGGTTCTGGAAACAAAGCCAAAAGAACAGGAAATTATTTCCACAGTCAGTTCTAAGAAACTTAAGCTTAAAGAAGCCAAAGAGAAAAAGAATAAGGCTGATAAAAAGAGCAGGAGTAAGGAGGAAGATAAAATTAATTTACAAGAGTCCAAAGAAAAATTAGTCTCTCAGGTACAATGTGTTGATGAATTTGTGATTCATAAAGTTTTGTCAAAGTGCATTAATTTAATGTTTTTGTTCTGATTTTGCACGAAATTATTCCCATGTTTTCACTCTTCAATTATTGTATTTAATATACATTAAATTAGGAGAATTATTATTTAAATACATAATTTTCGTTCATTTGAAAAATTTTAATAAAATTTTAAGACTTGTGCAAAAAAAACAAACAACACATTACCTGATACAGCGTCATACAGGCTTTTATGTTAGATGTTTTTGTATTAATTCTTCTGCTATTGCATGTCATACAAAATCTACTGCTTACTGGCTTATTTTCATAAAATTAAATTTTACTACATTTGTTCTGCATGTCTGTATATGTAAACTAATGTGTTGCAATGTTGTTTCATTATAGTCTCTATTTTTAATTGGATATTTTGATTAATTAAAAATTTCTTACTGTTTTTATTTATTTCAAATTAAAAAATGACAGTTTGTCTAGTTTTGAATAAATTTCTTTCTTTGAAGATATTAATAAAAATCAGCATGTATTCAGTAAACATTTTTTAATTTCAAATTTCCGTTGCACATTTATCATTACTGTTAATCTTCACTGATAAATCGACTCAATTTGAAAATTTAAATAGTTTTTAACTCTTTTAAGTTTTCATTGAATAAAATTTAAATTAGACGTCAGTGAGGATATAACGATAATTTTTAATAAGCTTGGTGCTAGTTTATCTTGAATATCAATAAATACAGGGAAATCAAGATACTACTTGCTTCGCCGTTTCTACTAGTGGTGGAAGTTTAGTTGATGAAATCACCAAGGCTCAGCAGCACATTAAAAAATCTTTGCAATGTGTGAGTATTACGCTTAATACTCACCCCTTATTATACATTTTTTTTCTATGCATTTATTAGCTTAGCAAATCAATTCTTTTACTATTTTCCTTCTCAGCTAAATTTTTCTTTTGCTCCTACATTTCTTTAATTTATTATTATTTACTCATTAATTTTTCTAAGTATTTTTGTTAATTTTATTTGCAATAATTATAGAGAGAATTTTTTTTCATGTTTAAAGAAAGGACTATTTTATAAAATTGATATTATTTACAGATGGTTGGAATCGAGGCTATGGCAAAAGTACCTTCAAATGACAATGTCTCGTCTCGTGTGACATTTCTTGAGAAAGAAAATGCAGGACTTGAAAATAGTATGTTATTTTTATGAATTATGTAATATTTGTTCTTTTTTTACTTAGTTTCTTTCTTCTTCTCGATATTTTATGAAAACAATATATTTAAAAGTATTTTATTTTACTTGTTTATAGGTGTGCAAGAATTGATGAAGCGTGTCGATAAATTAGAGAAACGTGTGACAGAGTTGGAAAACCTACAAAAACCAATATCGATAAGGGCCCCTCAAGAAGCATGTGTTCTGAAGGTCAAAAAAGAAGAGAAGAATGAAGATGATGACGTAGATCTATTTGGGTCTGATTCAGAGGCAAGTGGGAAGCTAGAAATGTAACGTAGATCATGTAAATTTTTGCAGTTGTTGTTGCGAAATTATTATTCAAATTATTGTTCGTGTCACATAAAGCACTAGGACTGATATTGCTTGTATGTTCTATTTATATAGTGCACTCACTTTTACACTTTATTCAGGTTGAAATATTAATTTCAATTTTTTATAGGATATAAGACAACATTTTTTACACCAGATATTCCCGAAATTAAAATTCAAAAACCTTAGAATTAATATTCTAATTTAATTTGTATATATTTTTTTTAAACGTACACTTTGTGATAAAATAAGTTTTAATGTCTATTGCTTTTAAGAGTGTGGATATTTAATTTTCATTTACATATTTGTTTTATCAGGGGGCAAAGCTCTCAATTCTTATACTATTAATTTAATATTTAATATCGTCAGGGCGAGGATGCAGAGGCCGCGAAAATCAGAGAGGAACGTCTTGCTGCCTACAATGCTAAGAAATCAAAGAGTAAGTGTATCTCTTTTTTTTATCTATTTACATCTTTACAATATATTGTCATAAAAATTTGAGTACTTAATTAATAATTGATTTTAGAACCGGCCCTCATAGCAAAGTCAAATATAATTTTGGATGTCAAACCCTGGGATGACGAAACTGATATGAAGGCAATGGAAGCAGAAGTACGGAAAATCGTAACCGAAGGACTTCTTTGGGGAGCTGGTATATATATTTTTTATATTACTTTGAGGATAATAATTTCTGACTAAAGTGCTTAAAACGTCGATTATATATGAAATATATTTAATATAATTTTTACTCTTTATTTTCAGCCAAATTAGTACCTTTGGCGTATGGAATTCATAAACTCCAAATATCCTGTGTTGTTGAAGATGACAAGGTCTCCATTGACTGGTTGACTGAACAAATTCAAGAAATAGAAGATTTCGTCCAAAGTGTGGACATAGCTGCCTTCAACAAAGTTTAATTATACTTTTACTTAAATTCTGTTTTCTAAAATTTAGTCGTAACTGCGAAAGGGCTTTCGGGGCCATTTTTCATTCCACTAGCAATATCCATGCGAGAATAATAATCACTTTATAACTTCCCACTCACCCCATTTGTGTGAAGAGAGCTCTAGTGAGAAAGTGAATGAAAGGAAGAATACGACTATGCAAGGTGCTTTACTGCTCAAATTCATTCAGAATTAGTCAATGAAAATAGATTATAGTCATCAAAGTTTGCGTGAAAAAAGTAATGTTTGCCGAATATTAATTTTAATAATTTAAGTGTATAATTTATTTTGTTTTTAGCTTAGGAATGTCTGAAAAACTGTTAAACACAAATTTTATTATAGACGCATTTCATTTTAAGTGAAAAAGAAAATCTGTTTGTTAAAAACTGCAGAAAAATGTTGTGAAATTATCGTTGTTTGATTTTATGTTTGCGAAATAATCTAATCTGATCATTTGAGTAAATACTTTAGAGAATTTAATTTAATTAGAAAAATGATCTAATTTCAATTATACGTTTCAGATCTCAAAATACGATCAATTAAATGTAAGAAGAACAGGGAATCATATTTTTGTTAATTGAAATTTAAATGTAAATAGAACAAGTATAATCCGTCGATTTGTCCTATTCATTACTGTAAAACAGCGTAAAAACTCGTGTTGCTACTGCAGTGGTTGTTAATTACGATTAAAATTAATAAATTAGCAAATGAATTGAACTTTGTTTGTTATTACTTATGAAAAATCAAAAAAAATTTAGTTTTAATTTTTTTTAAATTAAAATTAAAATTAAATTTTTCTCCAACACTGTCAATTTATACATTAAATTTAAAAAATTGGCGCCTTCAAAAAAATAATCACCAACGTATAAAAATTAATTCATTTTCAAATATATTGTTAAAGATAAATTAAAATTATCACTAGAATAAAATGAGGCGTATTAAATATGATATATTTAAAATTACATCCCTGGCATAAAAAAGTAACTTTTCTATTAACATTAAACTAAATCATGTAGAAGAAACAATTTCTTTTGTAATGTTGGTGACATTGAGTCTAATACTGCCGAAGTGCCGTGCAGTGTAGGTTAGGTTAGATGTAGGTTAGGTTAGATTCATGCTGCTTTCAATATTTACTCTTGATTTTGTGCTTGATGTGTTAAATATTATTTATTTTCTCCCGTAAACAATAAAAAATTTATTATCAAAATGGCTATGGCAATGCTGCAACGTCGGGCCAATGTAAGTATTATGAAAAAAATTAATTTTTATCTATAGTTTTAGAAATTTACACTGAAACAGATTTGCAAATATAACCTCGTTACTTATAACTTAGGTACCTATACGTTTATGTTAAATTTATTATTTATTTTAGGTAAGGCTGCCCCCAGAAGTAAATAGAATTCTTTATGTGAGAAATTTGCCTTACAAAATCAGCGCAGAAGAAATGTATGATATTTTCGGAAAATACGGAGCCATTCGACAAATTAGAGTGTTAGTAAATACTTTAAACTTACAAAAAATCAGAGTTTCATGTTAAATTTCAGTTTAAATTATATTTTTTATAAAACTAAACGAAATGTTATTTTTACAGAGGTAATACAGCAGAAACACGAGGCACAGCTTTTGTCGTATACGAAGATATTTTTGATGCTAAAAATGCATGTGATCATTTAAGTGGTTTCAATGTCTGTAATCGGTATTTAGTAGTTTTGTACTACCAAAGTAATAAAGCATTTAAGAGGGTTGACTTGGACAAAAAGCAAGATGAACTAGAGAAACTCAAGACTAAATTCAATCTTGATGAGAAGAAATAAGACGGTGAGATATTCATAATAAAATGATAATTTTTACTAAATTTGCTTAAACATAACGTCTAACGTTTACTTGAGAAATAAAATATTTAGTTAATAAATAGAGAAATAAATAAAAATAAAAGAAAAAAAGTTATACTATAATTTAGGAATCACTGTAAAGAAAAATTTTTTATTATTTTTCTATGAATCCTATTGTCAAATTTTAGTCTATTTAGTCCATTTTCATTTCTAATAAATTTATAATTATCCACTAATTTTTATTTTTAAATATATTGTTTGGTGTTTTCATATTTTTATAAATACAGCATTGACACATTTTTCAGTTTAAACAAAAGATTACAATATTATTTTCCATATTAAAAATATTCATTTATCTTTGTTGGAGGTAAAGATAAAAAGTATCTATATTACTGAACGATCTAAAGTTGTCAGTTTCCATATTTGTAAAAAAGAAACAAAAACGATTTAAGGCAAAAATGTCGGCGCATTAAAAGTCTGTAATTAAACGACTTTCACAGTTGCTTTCGAGGAATCGAGTATTTGTTGTAACTTACTTGAGGAGCCCTCTTTTTTGACGAGTCGAATCATTTCACTTTCTAATATTTTATGAATTTTTTTTTCGTTTCAATGACAATCTTTTATTTTCATTTTGTCATCAAATTTTAATTAATAGAATAAAGTTTGCTTTTTAAAATTATCTTTCACAAAAACGAAAACTAGTTTCATGATATATTTACAAAACGAATACTTTTTTGTTTTGTAAACTTGTTAACAGATTTAATTTTGATGATCTCATTCAGAAAATTCTAAATCTTTTCTTTATAATCATTCAATAAATAATTTTTAAAAAATATCGAAAACATATTTTCTACAAAGTATTAATTTATTATTTTTCTTTTTTCATTTATTTTGTTAAATTTCTTGCAGAATATATGGAATGAATCAACCACAGGGAAATTGCTTCCTCATCAATCGATATTATAGAAAAATAGGATCTTCATTGCCAGATAATTCGAGAAATTTCATCAGTGTTAATAACAGTCAACAACAATCGGCTTATCAACGGCAGAAGTTTTTGAATGTATATAGAATAATTCTATTTCGTGACAAATTACATGTGTATTAAGTTGAGACAGGCGCGTTTACAGTCGGCCACCCACACAGAGGGACGAGTCTGCGTTCTTGTGTGACTGCAGTGTTACTCAGTCGCCTCGTGGGGGAATTACGTTTTGCGACTGCTTTTTCTTCGCGTAAATAGTAAGCTGATCTTATCGATTGGTGTTTTTAACAAAGTATGAAAATAACGAGCGAACGCGATTTACATATATATATACCAAATGTCATATGAGTGTTGTGGAGACGGCCATGCCGCAGGTGATGCATTTCTAACGTCATTGAGTGAATTTTTTAAGATTATTTTGGATTTTCCTCGTCAATTCTCGGCATATTTAGATTCTTCTAATCATTTGTTGTGGTTTGCTTTTATCCTGACGATTACATTTGTTATAATCGTCAGTCTGAATTTTTTTTTCTCGTCAACTTATTCGCTATTGGCTGACAATTGGTTGTTGCGCGATAGGTCGCGTGGCGCCGAGGAGCATCATCTACTATCGCAGACTATTTCACCGGGTGTCTCGACAGAAAGGGACATGAATGAACTAGAGAAATGACGAGAGAGAAGGGAAAGGAGGGATTTTCCTGCTTTCTTCTTCACATGTTTTAAAAGAGTACATGTGTGCATCTCCCCACTTTATTGGAACTCAATGTTGCTCCAAAAGATCAACGTTGTAGCTCATTGAAGTTCAAGATCATGAAATACTTGTACTTCACTTCTGACAGGGTCAAATAGAATGTAATGGGTCAAAATAGAGCTTTCTCAAAATTCAGAAATTAACAATAATAAATTTTTTACAAGCAACAATATGCTTTAGACATGAGGATTTGAGATGTACGACATCATAAAAGGGTTTTGTTTTTGTATAAGAAAATTAGATTGTATATAAATTTACAATGTAATTATACTTCCTCTATGAGGAAGCAATAATAAATAATAATCTACATACTTTAAAAGTTTGATGGTATAATTAAAATAGAATTACCAAATTGCTAAAAGACAAAAATACTGAAAAATATAGCTACCACCAATGATAATCAAATCATTTGACCAACCCAAATTATGTAAGATGTATTTATTTGTTTCTTACCCTTAAAACGCCTTTTTATGCCTTTCAATCTTTCCCAGGATGATTTTTCCAAATATCAGGAAATCTTGAAGAGAAATTTCACGAAAATCTGTAAAATAACAAAAAAAATCTGAATTAAATTTTTGTGGTGATTCCTGTTCAAATTTATAATTTTAAAAATAAAAGTACAATAAAATCAATAGAATAATGAAAAATATAAAATTGTAATTTTTCTAAAAGTGAATATAAATATAATTAAGTACCTAAATTAAAGTACTGTTCGTATTCCTTTGAAATAATAGTCACGATGACTCGATCATTTATCTTGTATGCTAGATGTAGTTTAAATTTTAAAACGAAGTATATATAACTCTAATCTAAAACTGTATGTAATTTAAATAATTAAATATTTATAAAAGAAACTTAATCTGTATTTAAATTCAAATACACTCCTTTTTAAAGTTATTATTGGGTCATTCCATTATATGCTTTATCCAAGAAACTATTGAATATTTTTTAAGAAATTGCAATATGGTTTGAAAATATCCCTCTAATATATTTTTTTGGTAACTCTTTTATAGATATTTACATGTACATTTATAGAATTCATCACAATTAATAAATAAAAATTACCAGTAAAATATAAATTATAAATATAAAATAATGATTAAATTATTTTTAAAATTAATATTAAAATTTGAAATTCATTCGATTTTAGAAACAGTTTAAAAAATCAGACGCGCATGATTGTCTCTCTCTTTCCTATATTTATCCTTTTAAATACAAAATATATTATTATAATGTTATATTTACATACATTGTTATTAAAAATATAAAATGTATTTTTACAATGTTTGGGTATTTACATCTATATGTAAAATAGATATTTGAAATTGTAGTTACATCCCCACTCTGTCTTTACGTTAGTTGCTTCTGTAGCAGAATGATTGGTGCAAAATTTGAAAATTATTTTCGCGCTTCTAGACCACGTGTTTTGAAATTGCTTTAGTTCCAAATTTTTATTTATTATTGAAACATTACAAATAGAAATAATATTTGCAATAAACTGAATTATATTTACAGAAAATAATCACACTAAAATTAAAATTTCTTAAAATTTTGAAATTGGAAAGAAGAGTGAAAGAAAAAAGAAACTTATGTTTTCAAAAATTTGTAACCCCAGTTTGACGTGACGTCAATCATTGGCTATTGATAGAATTACTTCAGACGTGGGACAAAAGGGTTGGTGCAAAATTTGACCACGTGTTTCTAAATTCACCCTTAATAAAAAATTTTAATTTCTATAAGCTAGTGTTAGTTTCGGGAGTGTTCGAAATTTTTCTTTGGTGAATTTTTTATAAGTTAAAGTAATCTTCAAATGTCGGGTGTGTTCGTAATTTAAAATCGCGATCGTATAATTTGCCTCTTTCCAGTTTGTTAACACGTGGTTCGGGAGTACTCGAAATTTCTTAAATCGCGAATGAGTGCTTTTGGTGCCCCAAAGATGATAACGTACGTGTGCAGCAGCAGCATACAGATTGGGTACAACCTGAGACTGTTCACGTGTAAGTTAACAGTATTTTATTTTATTGTAGATAGTAATAATTTAATCACATTGGATCAATTAAAATGATATTAAAAAATGTTTTATCATATTAAAATATGCTCAGAATTTATTAGCATGATTCAAAATGGTTCAAAATGTTGTTGGAGAATCAAAATAAACAATTATTAATTTTGAGGATAGCATAAATAAATTTTATCAATTAATTGTATTAAAAATTTGATCACATTGGATCAAATAAAATATCAAAAATTTTTTTTCTGATTGAAATATGTTCTGATCTTGTTAGCTCGATTAAGAATTGTTTAAATTCTAAATTGTTGTCGAAGAGTCAAAATAAACAACAATTAATTTTGTGCATAGCATAAATAAATTTTATACCAAAAATTTACGAAAAATTTGATCACATTGGATCAAATAAAATATCAAAAATTTTTAATCTCATTAAAATATATTTTGAACTTGTTAGCTTGATAAAAAATTGTTTAAATTGGTGTTGGAAAATTAAAATAAACAACAATTAAATTTGTGAATAGCATAAATAAATTATATGCAAAAATTTACTAAAAATTTGATCACATTGGATCAAATAAAATACCTAAAATTTGTTATCTCATTGAAATATGTGACAGAATGAATGAATGAAAGAATACGACGATTATTATAGATAATAATAATAATAATAATAATGATAATAATAATAATAATAATAATAATACTAATAATATAATACACTGAAAAAAAAATTTATTTGATTCAAATAATGATTTACTTGACTATTATCAAATAAATATTTATTTGACTCAATTAAATGGTATTTGACTCAAATACAGAAATTATTGATTCAATTACAGTTTATTTGATTGAAATAAAAATTATTTGGTTCAAGTAAATATTTATTTGATAATAGACAAGTAATTCATTATTTGAATCAAATAAATTTTTTTTTCAGTGTAATAATAATATAATATGTGAAATTTGGTGAGCACTTAACAAACGCTGGGGTGGAGAATAAGAATGAGAGAGATGATTGAAATAATCCGCGTTTACATTCGCTGAAACTTTGATATTATTCATCAACTGTATTATATGTAAATCTTTCCGTTCCATTGTATTACCATATAATTTAGAGTGTAATGCGAGATTCATGTTATCTGCATTTTAAAGTAGTCTCATACGAAAATCGTTTCAAACGTAAGGAAACAATCATATTTAGCGAGTGCAAACATCATGTTAGTAAATTCACAGGTTTTTAGTTAGACAAATTTGATTTTTAAGTAGAAGAGAGGTCTTTAGTCAGACATATTGAAGTTTTCATTATAACAAAAGTGTTTAGTCCGACAAATTTGGTTTTTAACTAGAAGAAACGTTTTTGGTCAGACAATTTTGATGTTTAAGTAGAAGAAATCTCTTTTGTCAGACAAATTTTAATTTTCAGTGGAATAAATTTTTTTCGTCAGACAAATTTGATTTTCAAGTAGAAGAAAAGTTTTCAGTCAGACATTTGACAGTTGGAAATTCTTCACCACAAATGAAAAATACAAGAAAAACTTTTATCGCAAAAAGGTTATAGAAATTATTTCTATAATTTGAAAATTAAGAAAAAAAAAATTACAGACTTGTGGAAAAATTGAATGAATATAGAGAGAATGACATTTGCTTCTTTTACAGAAAAGTCAGAGTTAATTCTTCTGTTTTTATTCAATTCGCAGGAGTAGGAGAGAGAGAGAGGTCATTCCGGGTTTTCTTTTATCCATAAATTCGCCTCGTAAAATTACTCAAAACCCTTATCAATGACGCTCATCCCTCGAGGATATAGAACAAGAATTAAATTTCCATAGTGTTTGACGTTCTGGATTTCAAGGTGTCTCATCAATCAAACCGATGCCACCCAATAATAGCGCCGCCTTTGAACAGTGAAATAGGAAAGTAAAGGGAAAAAAGAAAAGTATAAAAAACAAAAAAAAAAAGAAGAAAAAAAAATGAAATATCGACGATGCTGGCTCTGCCTTTCGTTTTTCACTATAGACAGAAGAAGAGGAACCAATATTTCTCTATCGGATTGCCCTTCGGAAATTGATCATTACCGTTCTCTTTCATAAAAATTTATATATCGTAAACATGTATTTTTCGGATGAAATATAATATATTTAAACCAAGACTCTGCTTTGAAAAAATATATTCTTAAATTTAAAAAAAATTTCTTCTAAAATATTTATTTCCTTTTATTATAATTATTTTCACTCACTGAACACAAGTTACAGGAAAAAAAAATTCTAAAAACAACATTAACAAGAGGTGTGGCTAGAAAATAATTGCGTTTAAATTAATTAAAAATAAAAGGAAATGAAAAAAAAGATATTTCCGGAGCTTGATTAAAATGTAACTGTCCATTGGACTTTGAATCCTGTCATTCCCATGTGCGATAAAATGGAACACTGCAAAACTGACTACGAACATATAGTTTCCCGAGATTGCATAAACAGCCTAGAGTGCTCTCTATGTAAATATATTTTCCGTTTTACAATAATTGCCTCGAACGCGCAATATGTGGCTATTTCATTTCCTTCAAGAACTAAAAGAATTAATTTCTCTTCATATATCACTACTAGAAGAAAAAGATTCAAAAATTCTAAATAAAAAATTCGTAGAAAATATCTTGCTTTTTTCAAAATTGATTCATGAGCGAGTATTTTGCATTCTGCATTTTTTCTTATGCTAAAACAATTACTTTCTTTTAATTTTCTCCTTCTTTTGAACTTGGAAATTATTTCAATTAATATTTAATATTTTAATTTCAATTTTAACAATTCGAACAAAAAGTAAGTAGGAGAGCTTTTCTCTAAGATTATTTCTTCAAAATTAAATTTCTCAAATTGCTTCAAATTTTATACATCTTAAATTTTGTTTCTTACTACAGTGCAGTATATAATTGGAATTGAAAAAAAAAATTTTTTTTAATTAAATCTTATAAACCAAACTTGAATGAAGCAAGAAGGAAAATGTAAGAAAAGAATTTATTCCTGTTTCACATCTTTTCTTTGCATGGACGAATCTTGCCAATCAGACACAAAAAAAGATTCCATTGGATTTCTAGAATACCGTCATTCATGGCACGTAACCCACTCGCGACTTTTATTCTTTTTCATTCACTTTTTCTCTCTTTCTCTCTCTCTCTCTCTCTCTTTGAATCTCGTGAGAATTTTATCCTCCAATCCCCAAGAAAGAATCAAAACTCTTAGACCACATCAATGGACCAATCCCTTAACTCTCTGTCAATGCGAAGAATTTCTCAAAACTTTTACAATATATAAACTTGAAACTTATTTGAAAAATTAAATGCAAGAATAAAAGGAGAAAAACAATTCTTATGACATTTTTAAAATTGTTATTTTAACGAATGCGTTAATTTTTAATTATTAATTAATTCGAAAGAGAAAAATTAATAATGTGGAGAAATAAATAATTTTTGAAAATCAATTTTCTTTTTTCAAGTAATAATAATAATAATAATAATAATAATAATAATAATAATAAAAAAAATAATAATAATAATTGTCAACATTTCAGGAAATATGTCACAAAAGTTAGATTGCATTCTCCACTTTCCTCAAGAGAAATAAACTCGAAATTAATCACTAAACTGACTGCAACAATACCTATCCAATTGTAACAATTAACTTGTCAATTTTCATTTTTCAATTATAACTTTTGACATTAAAGTCATTAATTTTGACATTTTCGAAATATGAAATTTTAGAAAATAAATACTTATACCTTAATAATTAATCTTATTTATTACTAATAAGTCAAAGTTTGATATGTGTAATATTATAATTAATGTCTGCTAATTACAAAAAGGAAGTTTTATAATTAAAAGACGTATTTCATTTCAATATATATATTTTTTTTACTAATTATTACTTTTTTTACTAACTTCCAAATATTATTAACTCTCAGGTAACAAAAATTTTGGGAAAAATTCTTTATAGGTCTGACTGATGACTGACTTATACTACTGAATTCCAAAATTTGCTTATTAAAATCGACTATTTTGTTTGACTGAATACTGACTTATACTACTGATTATTTAAAATTTGTCCTTTGTCAGACTAAACATTGACTTTTACTACTGATTATTAAAAAAATTATCGTTTGTCTGACTAAAGACTGACTTATACTACTGAGAAAAAGATTTCAATTTTTACCTGACGAAATACTGACTTATACTACTGATTATTTAAAAAATAGTCGTTTACCAGACTAAAGACTGACTTAAACTACTGAGACAAAGATTTCAATTTTTATCTGACTACATACTGACTTATACTACTGATTATTTAAAAAATGGTCATTTGCCAGACTAAAGACTGACTTAAACTACTGAGACCAAGTTTTAAATATTCACATCTGACATGAAGACTGACTTTTACTACTGAAATTCAAAAATTACTGAAAATTTACCATTTTATCTGACACATTATTGACTTACAATAAAGAAAAAAATTTTTCAATCAACTATGTCTGACGGAAAATTTACTTATACTACTGAAGACAAAGGAAAAAGGTATTGAAACTATTATGCCTTACCTAAAACTGACTTACACTACTGATATTTAAAATTTGTCATTCTGTCTCACATAAATCGAAAGTTACTACTGAGACGAATATTTTTCCTTATTCTAATTCCTCAAAAAATATCTCTAACTTGTTGATTTGGCACGATATCACAACTAAAAAAAAAGAAAAAAAACAAGATCGCATGTTTTTGAAATAATTCTTTTTTTCTTTTTTACTTGACTGAGTTGGTTTGTACATTATGTATAAACAAGGAACTGGGCCATATGGTTTGAAATCAGTGTACACCGGAATTCAGACATGTTACATTGTCGGCGTTGATAAATTACTTTCTCCTTGTTACCACTAAGAAGTATAACTCTTAGGGCAAACAGTTTGGATTGCATGTAATTCTACAGTGACTGCATACGTATATAGTTTATTACATCATTCCAACAAATATATGTAGTTGTGTTGTATTTCATGAAGACGGTGATCTAGAGGGTATAAAAGGGGAAAAATGGGGGCGGCACTGATAATGGAGGTTACGAAAAGAATGTGGGGAACAAGAATTGGTGGGGGCAACTAACCTCCGCGACGTTATCAGTAAACTTGCGGGTAAACTGCAAGATAGCCAATCTTATAACTTGGGTGCTAAATTAATTACAATGCAATCCGGATTTCAAACTTTCACGTCCCCCCCCCCTCTTTTTCTCTCTCAACTTATTTCGATATATTTCACACTGAATAAGGAGTCTACAGTTTCATTTCAATTTTTCGAGTATCATATTTCATAATTAGGAAGTCGTTATAATTTATGAAACAAATATCTTCTCTGTTTGCTATGTAACAAGTTTCTTGAAAAGCTATCAAAACTTTTTCCGATGTTTAAATTTTATTTTTGTAATTTTAATTTCCCCTATTTATTATTTTTTACCAATCGCGTGTGGAAATTGAAAATTGGTCCTATCTATTTTACCCCTTTATTAACTAGGCCCTACTCTCTAAATTTGAATTAGTAAAAATTTTAACTAATTTGAATTAGTGACTCACTTTTTGCTTTCGAATTAGTTAAATTTTACTAATAAATTAGTAGAAAATTTTTTTTTTACTATTTTTTAGTAAAATTTAACTAATTCGAAAGCAAAAAGTGAGTCACTAATTCAAATTAGTTAAAATTTTTACTAATTCAAATTTACAGAGTATGTTGGCAATGTAGTTAGGTTTGAAAATGTTTTTTGATTATGCAATTTTAGCTAGGGAAAAAATAATTTGAATAAAGTTTTTTTTTGGGAAATTTATACGTCCCGTGCAGGAATTGCCCCATTTGGCCCTATAATAGGGTTTTAGCAAGGGTCTGACTAGTTTTCCTAGTTTCTTGCAAGGCCCTTGTTAGGGCCCTATTTTAGATAGGGAAAAGTGGGGCAACTGCTGCACGGGGTGTAATAAACATCAAAATCAAAAACAAATGCTGCTTTTGAAAATGGGTTAGTAATAAAAAAAGGGGTGGCAAAAAAAAGAATTAAACCTATAAGCGGAAAACTGTCAATTACAGTACTTGAAGGTATATTTTATTGTGCACTCAAAAAATGGAGTACCATATTATTAATTGCTGACATGAATGACACGTACATGCACAACTGTGGCATAAAATGAAGATTTTTATTGCTTATTTTTATTCGCTTTCGATATATATATACGAAACAAGAATGAATTTCCAATAAATAGAAGCAATTCCCCTTCCACTTTATTTTATACCAATGTCTACGAATTCAAATCAATTGTTTCCCATAAATCTCTTTTTGTATAGACATTTGTTACAAGTTTCCTTGATTTGAGAGCAGAAACTATTTTCAAAAATTTTTGCTGTTGGGTCAAAGTTCTATATATATAGAGTTTATAACTCCAATATTCCTCATCTGATCGAGCACTTGGTCAAATGACTTTGACAGCTGCCGATCAATCTTCATTCGGATTTGTAGCAGAAGTTATATCCCAGTAAAAAGACACTTATGACATTATGGTATATATATATATATATATATATAAAAGAGTAAGAAGCATTTTCTGTACTTTTCAATAAACTCAATTCAACATGATTAATGAAGCGTGTAATTGAAACTTACAAGCGAACTATAAAACTGATAAATTTTAAATTAAGAAACAATTTGTCAAAAAAAAAAGAAAAAAATTTCTTCATCTTTTGATACAGAAATTTTTAATAATAATAATTAATAAATAAAAATAAAAAATAAATAAAAAATAAAAAACTATGTAAATAATATAATAAATTTCCTATTATTTATTTTTTTTAATGAATAATTTTTTTCAATATTATTATTTTCTTAATTAATAATTTTTTAAATATACGAATATTTCAAGTTATTATGTCTGATTGAAAATTCATTTATACTACTGATACTCATATTTGTGTAAAATTGACTATTTTGTCTGACTAACGTCTGATTTATACTACTGTGGCGAAGAATTCCAGTTATGTTTCACTAAATGTTGACTTATACTACTGCGACCAATATTTTAAATTATGTCTTACTAAAGACTGACTTATACTACTAATATTTTTAATTTATTGTTTTGTCTGACTAAAGACTGACTTATACTACTTATATTTTAAATTTACTGTTTTGTCTGACTAAATATTGACTTATACTACTGATATTTAAAATCGACTGTTTTTCTAACTAACGATTGACTCAGACCACTGTGGTTGAAGATTTCTATTCATGTCTGACTAAATACTGACTTATACTACTGATATTAAAAATTTGATTCCAAAAATTCGCATAAGATTTCATTTAATTTTACTCAGTTTTGTCGTACGATTGTTTTTAATCAACGAATGAGAATTTTGAAAATAAAATCAATTCAATCACTTATAACATATAACAGACTATACTTCTCTGTACATATAGCTAACGTTCTACAATATAGCAGATCGAAAAGTAATCGTCAAATGTCAATTTTGTTTGCCTGTTTTACGCAGTTGAAATACATATTATATTCTACTATATGTAAACACGCGCTGTGTGAGTATATATATGTTTGAAAATTTTATTTCACAATTCATTCAAATACTTGTCAATAAAAATCAATATAGAGAAGTGACGTTTTAAAGTAAACAGGAAAATGTGCAAGTGCCAGATAATTTAAAGCTACAAATTGAATTTCTGTTGATTTTCATCGTTTCGGATTTGAAAAATCTTTTATGCCTTTTAGTTCCAATAACATATATACATATATATAGATGCATACACTGAATGATAGTTAAAATAAACAAATATTTCACGTTATTACTTTCTCTGTGTAAATTAAAATCCTCACTTCTCTCTTTTATATAAAAAAGTTGAAATTTTAATTTACATTTCTGTAATTAATTTTCAAATTAAAAAATTCTTTTTGTAATTAATATAACTGAAAAATGTGCTGCTGTTTTTTTTTTTTGCAATATTGATCTGACATGTGTACATTTGGGATGGAAATGAAAAAAGTAAAACTTCCCACAAATCCAAGACATTCTTATCATTACAAGAAAGTATAAAAGGAAAAAAAAAGATTGATTATTTACAACTAGATAATAAATCGATACACCCACGTGTGTGAAAGGAAAAAGATTTTACTTTTTTTTTGCTTTTGTTTTCGTCCAAGTACTGATAAACGAGACAAATGAAAAAAAGTGGCTAATGCGCCTTTACTTTGTTACTCGCGATCCATTAGCCAGAAGTGTCGAAAAAAGTGTTTTAAAAAAATGACGGGCACATACGTTGTTGAGACGTAAGGTTGAAAAATTGTATGGCAAGAGAGAGAGAGAGAGAGAGAGAGTTAAAAATACGAATTTCTTCAAGGTCCAGTTATGTCCACCCGTAAAACCAGACAGCACGCATATATTGTGTATACGTGTATATAGATATATATTTCTCTCCTCTAACATCGACGTGGCATAAATTTCAAGCTCGACTCAATACCACACCCGGTGTTCTCATAAATTTCCCTGAAATATCTAAGTCTGTGAGGGCATTATTATTCTCGGAAAAACATTTTCCCATCTCAAAAGCAGGACCTCAAAGCAAAAACATTAACTTTAACCATCCTCGCGGTTTTCCTATTTGTAAACAACCTTTTCACCACAGCACTGGGCTTTCAAGTATATATATATATATTTTTCACTCGTCCACAATCTCCACATTCACGAAACTATTCCATTTTACACTTTTAGTTATCGCGAGCAATTTTTAAAAATCATCCTATATTATTTATACTATACAAAAAAAATACCAAACATTATATACTCTCTAAATGTGAATTAGTAAGAATTTTAACTAATTTGAATTAGTGACTCACTTTTTGCTTTTGAATTAGTTAAAATTTACTAATAAATTAGTAGAAACAATTTTTTTTACTATTTATTAGTAAAATTTGACTAATTCAAAAGCAAATTTTCAAATTTAAATTGACTGTCTAAATTTGCTTTTAAATTAGCTAAATTTTACTAATAAATAGTAAAAAAGAAATTTTTCCACTAATGCAAATAAACTATTAGAAGACAGTTTTTTTTAAATAAAGTAAATAGTAAAATTTGACTATATTTCAAGAGCAAATTTTTCAATTTAAATTGACTGTTTGCTTTCTGATTAACCAAATTTTACTAATAAATAGTAAAAAAAAAATTCTATATTAATTTATTAATAATTTTTAACTAATTCAAAAGCATCCAACTCTCTAAATTTGAATTAGTAAGAATTTTAACTAATTTGAATTAGTGACTCACTTTTTGCTTTTGAATTAGTTAAAATTTACTAATAAATTAGTAGAAACAATTTTTTTTACTATTTATTAGTAAAATTTAACTAATTCGAAAGCAAAAAGTGAGTCACTAATTCAAATTAGTTAAAATTTTTAATAATTCAAATTTAGAGAGTATATTTCAATTTGCCAACAAAATTTGCAGAAGTGTTTTACACACGCAATTTTACTGAGAATGTCAAATTGAGATCATTAACAGCATCAAAACGTTATATTTTCCAAAATTTGATAAATTTTGCGGTCTCAATTTAAGATTGATCAGAAAACTGTGAAAATAAATATAGAAAAAGAGAAAAAAAAAGAAAGAAGCAGTTACACTGGGGAAAAAATTGTTTGATTCAAATTAATAATTACTTGTCTATTATCAAATAAATAGGTACTTGAAACAAATAATCTTTATTAAAATCAAATAAACTGTAACTGGAATAATAATTTCTGTATTTGAATTAAACACCATTTAATTGACTCAAATAAAATTTGTTTTTTAAATTCATTTGTTAGAAATAAATATTTATTTAATAATAAACTAATTT
>JUFY01028972.1:0-39551 GCA_001855655.1 Leptopilina clavipes | reverse complement strand
TTGATCCAAGAGCCATCCTTAAGCCAAACATAAGACTTGATCCAAGAGCTATCCTTGAGTTGAAGACAAGCATTGAGCCAAGAGCAATTCTTGAGCCAATCACAAGCCTTGAGCCAAACATAAGCTTTGATCCAAGAGCCATCCTTAAGCCAAACACAAGCCTTGATCCAAGAGCAATTCTTAAGTTAAACATAAGCTTATCCAAGAGCTATCCTTGAGCCGAAGACAAGCATTGAGCCAAACATAAGCTTTGATCCAAGAGACTTCCTTAAGCCAAACACAAGCCTTGATCCAAACGCTATCCTTGAGCAAACATAGCCTTGATCCAAGAGCTATCCTTGAGCCGAAGACAAGCCTTGATCTAAGAGCAATTCTTAAGCCAAACTCAAGCCTTGAGCCAAACATAAGCTTGGATCAAAGAGCCATCTTAAGCCAAACACAAGCCTTGATCCAAGAGCTATCCTTAAGCCAAACATAAGCCTTGATCCAAGAGCTATCCTTAAGCCAAACATAAGTCTTGATCCAAGAGCTATCCATGAGCCGAAGACAAGCCTTGATCCAAGAGCAATTCTTGAGCCAAACACAAGCCTTGAGCCAAACACAAGCCTTGATCCAAGAGCCATCCTTAAGCCAAACACAAGCCTTGATCCAAGAGCTATCCTTGAGCCAAACACAAGCCATGATCCAAAAGCAATCCTTGAGCCAAAGGCAATCCTTGAGCCAAACACAAGCCTTGATCCAAAAGCCATCCTTGAGCCAAACACAAGCCTTGATAAAAGAGCAATCCTTGAGCCAAACACAAGCCTTGTTTCAAGAGCAATCCTTGAGCCAAACACAAGCCTTGATCCAAAAGCCATCCTTGAGCCAAACACAAGCCTTGATCCAAAAGCCATCCTTGAGCCAAACACAAGCCTTGATCCAAAAGCCATCCTTGAGCCAAACACAAGCCTTGATCAAAGCATCCTTGAGCCAAACACAAGCCTTGATTCAAGAGCAATCCTTGAGCCAAACACAAGCCTTGATCCAAAAGCCATCCTTGAGCCAAACACAAGCCATGATCCAAGAGCCATCTTTGATCCAAACACAAGCCTTGATCCAAAAGCCATCCTTGAGCCAAACACAAGCCTTGATCCAAAAGCCATCTTGAGCCAAACACAAGCCTTGATCAAAGCCATCCTTGAGCCAAACACAAGCCTTGATCAAGAGCATCCTTGAGCCAAACACAAGCCTTGATCCAAGAGCCATCCTTGAGCCAAACACAAGCCTTGATCAAAGCATCCTTGAGCCAAACACAAGCCTGATCCAAAGCCATCTTGAGCCAAACACAAGCCTGATCAAAGCCATCTTGAGCCAAAACAAGCCTTGTCAAAGCATCCTTGAGCCAAACACAAGCCTTGATCCAAAAGCCATCCTTGAGCCAAACACAAGCCATGATCCAAGAGCCATCCTTGAGCCAAACACAAGCCTTGATCCAAAAGCCATCCTTGAGCCAAACACAAGCCTTGATAAAAGAGCAATCCTTGAGCCAAACACAAGCCTTGATCCAAAAGCCATCCTTGAGCCAAACACAAGCCTTGATTAAAGAGCCAGCTTTGATCTAGACGCAAGCCTTGATCCAAAAGCAAGCTTTGAGCTTTAATGGTGTCTTGAGTCATATCAAGCCTTAAGTCATGTTCTTTAAACAAGCCATGAGTAAACTTTCCAAGATTTTATTATTTTTTACACATTTTTTAAGGCTTAACATGCTGTAGCTCAAAAAATATTGAGTTTCGTGGGTTTTGTCATTAAGATTTTTTGTTCAGGAGTTTGTGAACTAAAAAACTGGAAAGTTTAAAAAAATTTGACCGAAAATTTTTTTCAATGTATTTTGTGCGGGGTCCTTTTTAATTATATGTTTATTTTATATATTATATACTTGAAAGAAGAAAATATACAGAATGATCTTGAAAAGTAATAACTCCCACTAAACATTCACTAAAGAAAACAAACGAAAGCTAATAAAAATTAAGAAGGAATTTAAAATATAAAATGCGCAAGCTTGAAGATTTTTGCTCTACCTTTTTCATTATTTTTCTCTCTTTAGTGCGAGAAAATAATGAACTCCACAGCATTGCTTGTGCGCCATAATGCCACTGCAAATCTTTTGACATATTTAATACGCCAGTAAAAATGTTGACACTTTTATCGCAAGACTCGGAAAAATTTCATGTCTAGCTCTCAATTCGCAATTTCAATGGGAACTTCATTCCATTATTTAAAAAAATATTTTCTAAAAGCTATAATTTTTACCACACATTTTTTTTTACATTTTTGCAAATATAAATGAAAATTTCCTAAATTAAATATTTTTTTACTAAATGAGTTAAAAATTAATTATACAAAATAAGATACAACGAATAGTACAAAATAATTTTTATTCAATATAATGAATGAGTAATCAATTTTTATGTACACATGAGTGAAACAGAATTTTTACATACATAAAGAATTTTTGATACATTTTAACCCAAATTATTTTAATATCTGTTGAAAAGGATTTTTATTTTTATTTGTTATAAATAGTTCTTTTAAACAGATACAAATAATTCAGGCAGTACCTAATATTTGTTAGTAGTTTTAATATCGTTTGAAAGTCATAAATTAATATCTAATAACTTATACGTGAGTGATGTTGAACATTTTAATACATTTACTTATAAATTCAAATTTGTCTAACTGAAAACAACATTTTTAATTGAATTTTTATATGTACGTAGAAATACGTAGTGTCAATACTTCAGGTATCAAGGTCCATTCGTATATGAAAAAAAATATACTTGATTTAAAATTTCATGATATTGTCAAATTTTTAATTTCACGCTTATTAAACTCAACTCAGGGCAATACTTCTTTTTTATATCTAAATTGCTTTTAATTTTGAGGTTCACATAGGTATAGTTTCTCATTCTTTAACATCGTTCGAAAATTTATCTTCAGTATTTTTCTGCTGATTCATTTCTTCAGCTGGATTTGCACTTGCCTTCGATGTAAGAGGAGAAATTAAAATCTCTGAAAAAACCGAAAATTTTTAGAAAGTAATATTGACAAAAGCTGCACATTAGAAATGTCTAATAGAATTTTATATTTTACTTAATCTCTACATAATATATATATAGGTATAGTATTTAAAATTAGCTTATGAATATTATTTCCACGGTCTGCTTTTAAATAAGCTTTTTTTATTATAAAATGTCTATCAAATTCAGTTTAACATTTTAATTTTCACTGGTTGAAACAATGAGTGACTGGTGGGAATTTTTTATTTCACTATTATCTCATCACACATATTAGCCCCTTAATTCAAATTGCTTTTGAAAATATTTAAATAAATATTTTAAATAAATTTTTGAAACAGAAAAGTTAATAGAATTTTAAAGTACTAATTTTTTTTCAATATTCTATTAAACCGTGGTTTTTCTTTGTAGACAACTCACCTTTTTTTCTGCTTAAACAGCCTCTCCTAAGAGTATACAAAAAAATACAAATATCGTCAGTTTAATTATTCTAATAAACCACTAAAGTCTTTCCATATATTTCTTTCATAATGATAATAGTCCAATGGGCAATAAGGTGGAAAATTACATGAATAAATATACCCTTATAAAAAAATAATTAATAAATGCAAAATAATTCAAAACAAAAAAATAGGGTTATTTAATGGAAAATACATTTTAAAAAATGTTTATTTTTGTTAGTTTTATATCATCATACTTGATAATTGATACACCAAGAAAAGGATTTTGTATTCAAATCACGTTCATCAGTGGAAAATTATCGAATCAATATTTATTTGATGTAAAAAAAATATTTGAGTCGCTCAAATAAATAATTATTCGTTAAAATTTAGTATTTAATTTACGTTAGTTCTTTTTTTTTTAGTTAGAGAATTTCAAATTGAACAACCTGAACTTACCAGAATGGCGATATTTATTTAAATGCTGATAAACATTTTTCATTCGTTCAATGTTGATTCGAGAGCTTTTATTATGGTTGACCATAGGATAAGAATATTCCCTTCCAATAATGCACTTGGCTGCTCTTTGAACACACATCGGAGCATTCCAAGGCTCGTGAATATATCTCGCTGGGAAATTCTTCAAGACAGGCAAATAACGCCTGACAGGGCAGAAAATCGAACAACCAAATGTGAATAAAAAAGTCGAAAATAATGGGCATTCTCACACTGCATACTCACCGGATATAGTCACCGTTTGGATCTGCTTTTCTTCCAAATCTCACTGGACAATAGCAGTGGAAAAATTGCTGAAAGAATGAACTACAGGACAACCACATCCACATTCCAGCATTTATTGACCAATCAGCGTCCAACAGTAGTTCATCGAAAACCTAAAATTTCGTTAAGTAAATATTTTAAAACTTTTTAATAGAAATAAAATGAAACGTTTCTTAAAATTTTTTAAAAAAATAATTTGCTTTTTGCAAATTATTCTTTGAATCTGAAATAGACGAAGAGTGACTGATAGAGATTTAGAGAGTGATGGGAATGTCTATGGGCTTCGTAACATTTCACCTTCATCCCTTCCTCCCAAGAGATCCAAAGGTCACCTCTGGTCAAGAAGCATGCGACAGCGTGTCTAGCCAAGTGGTGAATCCAACCCTCCTCCCTCAGTTGAGTCATTATCGCATCGATCCAAGGAAAGCCCGTCTGTCCCTGTTGGAAAATAAAAGTTCAATGCTCTCCTCATTCCTTATGTTTATGCAGAAGAGCAGGCAAGAACGTGCTTCTGAGGAGTATCACAGACACTCATCATCGGCCAACCAATCTGAAGTTTCAGTTTTTTCTTTCAGATTATTTACACTACCTAGATACTGAAACAGTTTTAAATAATCCGATTTATTCATGAAAATGAAGATTTCTTTGTTTCTTTCTTTCGCACTGATAGGATTCTAAAAATAAGGATATATTCTCCTCGGACAGTGTTTTTAGGAATGGCAATTCAAAAATTCAATAATGTTTAACAAATCATACATACAATTTACCATCAAACTTTCAAAAAAAGAAAAATGTGAATCGCCAATTTACTGTTAAAATAGAAATTTTTTAATTGTGTATATGCCATCCTGTAGTTTTGCTTATACCCCGAGGAGCACTCCCGTCAATCCAGAGTATATAATTGCCCCGGTGAATACCGAAAACGCTCGGGAGACTACAATCAAAATTACATAATCTTACACGCCGACGGGGTTTACAACACGTCAATTATCCCCCAATTATTCCGAAATATCTTAGCCTATGAAGTATGAATTCCCGAAAGTATTTCAAATGTTCAGGAACAATTTGAAACATCTCAATGTAATGGATCTATTATTAAATATTTCTGTAGTATTTTAGAAAATTTTACATGTTTCATATTTGTCACTATTACAGATTTGTGACTAATAGTCAAATTTACATAAAAATTACTTTGTCCCATAAATGGATGATTTTGTAAAAGAATTTTCTTTTTAAAGCCAGAAATAATGGATGAAATGTACAAAAGTCAATAATGCCAATAATTTTGATTAAATTTTCAGTTAGATTTCAGTAATTATCAGTTTTGGTCATCAGACATGTCCTTTACTAAAAATAATAAGTTTTAGATTTTTGTAATTCTTTCCTAGTAGTAAAAGGCATTTTCAGTCAGACAGAACTTTTCTCATTATTGAAATCTTAAAGTATGTTACATCTCACGCACTTTCTTCATAAACTTACGTTAGCCCATTTCGCAAGGGCATCAACATTCTTGTCCCAGGGTATTTGCACACAAATTGGATTTCCTTGCATTTTATCAAAATTAGAATTGTTTGTAGCTGCACAGTAAAAGAATTCGCGCCACAGTAATTGACCATGAAGCGAAAGTGGAGGTACTGTTTTTTTTATCTAAAAAAATATTTAAAAATTATTTATTTATATTCAGTTTATTATAAATTAAGAAAAATGAACATTTCACTCTTATTACTTTTTTGTAGAGATCAGTTAATTGATAGTAGAAAAGTCTTGTACTAATGCAACCGAAGCGTAGATAAGGAGAAAGGCCAGTTTGGCTTGCAAGAAGTGACTGGGGAGTCATTTTAGGACGACCGAAACTCGCCACCCAAGCTTTTCTCTCAAGATGACGTTCTAGGCGAGCAAGAGCTTCACTTTCTCCACCTATCCAGACTGGAGGCAGAAGACCCGTAATGTCGAAACCTGAGAAAAAAATTAATTCTTCTCAAACTTATTGCACTAAGAACCATAAAAAATCATTTACAAACGGAATTTTTTATTTTACTTATGATTCTAAAGGTCTTATATTTTACAATTTATGTTTATATCGTGTCTTTTTTTATTTTCATATATTTTAATATTTTTTTTTACTATTTTTTAACGCTTAAATTCATATATTTATTGCATTACCAAGTTCCTCGAGGGTAGGCACTCCATACTGATCATCATGATCATCTTTTAGGGGGGTAAAAGCATTTCCAATACAAGTCAAAGTTACTGTCGGAGCTGGAAGCTCAGGAGGATCCATACTGGCGATAACATTTTGAAACTGATGGTAGGTTAAAGGTGTCTTTCCCATATTTTTTTCGATTATCCTAAAAAAATGTTTTCCTTTTATTTATCTTGATTTTACAAACAATTTTATAAAAATATTTATTTTTTCCTCCATAGAAAAATTAAAATTTGTGTTAGAAAATTATTAAAATTCTTAATAAAGTCTTTTCTATCAGTTCGCTTTATCACAAAAAAATGTATATCGTAAATATTTAAAAAAAAAATCAATTTATTAAAAATTGTTATGAAAACAATGAATGAAAATGTACACCAGGTATATATTTAAGTTTTGAAACTTGCAATTCAGGTCAAGTATGGACAAGTTTTGTTCACAGTTCCTATACCCAAACATAGTTCTCGAGTGTAAACAGAACTACTGTAAATGTAATATTTAAATTAAAGTCATATCCCCACTCTGTCTTTACGTCAGTTGCTTATGTACTCGCAGTAGGGAGCAAATTCGACCACGTGTTTCTAAAATCACCCTGAATTAAAAATTTAAATTTCTACAAGTCAGTGTTAGCATTTTCCTAAAATTGCGATTGAGTGATCCAGTTAACACGTGATTCGGTAGCATTCGAAATTTTCTATAAATCGCGAGTGAGTTTTTCTTGTGCCTCAAAAGGGACGCCATGGACACTAATTACAGTAAGTTTAGAAATATTTTCTAAAGTGTAATTTATAACTTTTTATATTGCTATTATGAACTGCGTGAACATTAAGCTTATAGGTACTGAAGTTTTGATAAATTGTTATTTATTTCGAATACGGTTTGTTTCTTAATTAATTATGATGTATGATATACTATGTGCGTTTTGCAATACATAGAAATAATTTAAATGCATATATAAACATATACACGTAGCGATGGCAACTTTAATGGGAAGTCAGACTCAGATAGAAGGAAGTTAGTAATTAAGGTTCACCAACACATAAACAACTCTGGAGCGCTTAGGAGGGACTTTAATCGATATTTTCGATTAATTTTCATAAAATAAAATCTCAATCAACAGTAAATAAGTTTCTCGGTAAAATTAAAAAATAATTCTTCAATTTATGACAAATAATTTAGTGAAATTAAAACAAAGTAATCAATATCTATTAAAATTTTTAGGAATTATCTCGAAAAATTAACGTAACAAAAATGAGAATATAATAATCATAATAACAGAGTTGTTTTTATTATGTCTAATGTTGAGTTTTCTTATATGCAAAATTTTGATATATTTTTACTCAAAATTGTAGTATTTAAATAAGTTTAATAAAATATGATTTGAATTTATTCGAAAACTTGGGACATTAGAGAAAATTTGTTACGCAACTAGTAAAAAAATGTTTTGTTGAAAAAATAGAATATTTTCTTAATTCTTAATATATAAGATCGATTAATCCGTCATGTGCAATTTGTATGAAGAACTCTATGTATATCTACGTATGTAATTCGTGGATAATCGCCTGTTCCGTTTTAAATATGAAAACAACGTTCTTAGCGAGACTGAAGTAATATATCCACCGAAATCTCTAAAATCCTCTTATGTCCAAGGCAACTTATCATTGTACAACTATTATGATATTTTGATCTGGCTGTTTAACTAAATTATCATATACTAAATATAGAAAATAACTTGAAAGGAAAATTGAGTTATTTTATGGAAAATGAAAAATAAGGTAATAATCTTTGTCTATATGGGTATCTACGGACTCACTCTTCCAATTTGTAGAGAGTGTGCGAGGCTCTGTGAATCACTGAGATACCGAGCTCCTTACAAATTGCCGAGATGTTGTGGTCCCTTACACGCCCAAATGGTTCAGGGTCTTCCTCGAATGTGAGATTTGTAGTTTCCCATTCTTTAAATAATTTCGGCAGGGCATCTGCCGGTTGACCTCTAATAACGAAAAGTCGAGAATTCAACTTCCTTAGTGAACGGTCCAGATCTTCTAAGCACTGCAGTAAAAATCTGCAAAGAATTCCCTTGCAATATTTTATTCAAAATGAAAAAAAATGGATATTTTTCATGTTTACTATTACCTCCATTTATTAATGCTGACGTTGGTACTTCCTGCAAACCAAGGATCAAGCACAAAGACACAGCGAAAAGTAGAAGCGCCTATAAGACCTTCTCGAAATGAAGGATTATCGTGGAGTCTCAACCCTTTTCTGAACCAATGAACAGTATGCTTGTGGCCATCTTTTTGTATTTTTATTGCTCCAGATCCTAGATCACTTTTTCGACTTCCGGTCATTTCTTGACCACTTGACCGACAACTTAATAACAATAATACAAAAGTAACATCATAATTTAACCAATTATCTATAAAGACCAATATAACATATTAAACGATTTATTCTTTACTTTAGTTTTATATTGATTTCCTCATATTTAGAAAATAACTACATCTTCCTTTACATGAAAATTCCCATCATTTTTCCCTCATTGATTTTTACAGTAATAAATATTTGTTTCAATTTAAAATTTCTTTTAAATTGAATAAATATTTTTCAACATATCCATATTTTCTTGACAAATAATCTCTCTCAGATAAAGTGTAAAACTGAAACAAAAGACAATTTAGTTTTTATTCACGAATAATAAAAAGTGAATTATTTCACTAAATTACATATCATCTGAATCGATGAAAAAGTTACTGATTAGAAATTAGTGAAATTTTCTCTGATTCAATTTTAGATAGTACAGAAACTTATTATCTTTTAAATGAATAAGTATAGTCGAATGTATGTGTTTAATTTAACTCTTAAATTACCATAATTTAACACAAGTATACATTTATTTCCCTTTTTACCATGTAAAATTAACATTTTCTTGTGATTTGTATTTTCGTGTATATGTATATGAGCAGGTACAAAATAGAGCGAATATTATATGGTTTATATTATATATTATAGGTATGAACATGAAAATCTGACTAACACGTCGGATAAGCGAGAATCAACAGTCCCGTTGGCACCGTTGAAAACCTGCATGCAGAAAATGAATGCATTCGCGTCCTTTCGTCTCCATCGTCCAGGGAAAATTAACATATCCAACACATACTATATATAAACGCAGCACCTTTAATTACCATAAAATGACACTCAAACTTTTCAACATTATTTGAAAACCATCATTCGCTTTAAAAAACACGAAACCCAAAATTTTGAATTTCAAATGTAAATATTTTGTCAACAAAAATTTATTAATTTCGTCCAAACAGAACAAGCGACTGGAAAAAATTAAATTTAAACAATACTGAAATATTAATGAAAAAGAAATCAATACCACATTCTGAGCTTTGAAAAAAATTTTTAAAAATAAAGATACAGAATAGAAACAGATTTTTAATGAAAAATTTAATTTGTTTCTTTTAATAAAGTGAAGAATACAATAAAATGTTTCTCTGATTATCCAATTACGAAGTATCTATATATATACGTACAAACCCTTGAAAAACAAAAAAGATATCTTTCGTCTCCACTTATGATTTTTTATATTATTATAGGTATGTTTTTAATTATAGTAACTTCTTTTTATTTCTAAATAATAGACCTGATATTAATCAATAAAATGTTAATTTAATTAAAATCTAATTTTACATTTAAGTATTTAATTTAATTTTATATTTTAATTTTTAGATAAAAAATTATACAAGTTTAAGGATTTTTTTGCCGCAAGAAAAAAAGTTATTATAATATTTTCAAGAATTAAAAGTTCATAAAGTCTAATTTAATAAAATATTTAAGTATTTGAGAGTTTTTGCTTTCTCTCCCCTGTAAACTTTCAACACACACGTGGCTGACCACGTGAAAGATAGCAGGTGCAAAAATATAATTAATTCATTTAACTATAAATAATAATCTATTAATGTATGCTTAAGTAATAGGTTATTAAAAATAATTTCAAACAATTTTTTAAAAAATTTTAATTTGGAAAATTATTACTGTATAAATTTCGACATCACTTTGAAAAAAAATAAGCATTTTTTTATTCAAATTCACCATAATTATAATATGCATGGTTATTATTTTGATTGCGATAAAAGTACTTTACTTCATACATTGTAATAAGTCTCTTTCATTAGACTTGAAAAAACTCTAATTTCATATTATAGTAATTGTTTTTTATTACTTATTTATTGCTATTATATTATAGTTTACTTTATTAGATTTTTGTCAAGTTTTCTTGTTTTTATACAAAGTTTCAAAAATTAAGAAAATTTATTTTTCTTCAACATATTTTTTATTCTATTTTCAAAAATTATATTAAAATTCAGCAGATATTATTTATGACAGTATTTATGAAGTAAGTTCAGTAAATATCGAACAGAAAACAACAGAAGTTTGTGGAAAAGATTTCAAACCACTGAAAGATTCTTGAAGTTTTTAATATAACATTTCATATAAGATTTTCAAAACTTATAAGAAATTCCATTAAAGATTAATAACTATATCTCACTGTTCCTACTAATAAAAATATTTAATTTTTAACAAAAGTCCAAATAAAAATACTTTCTTATAAAAGTTAATTTTATTCTAAATTCAAATCGTGATTGAAATTAAATAATATTCAAAATCAAACTAAAAGAGTAATTTATGGACCATTGTTTTGCTTATTTTGTTAAATAAACACTACATATCTAGATAATGTATGTTATATTTTTAAAAAAGACCAGATTAATTTCCACCAGAGTATATTTTTAAAAAAATTAGTAAAATTTAATGTTAATTCAAAAAATAATTTATATTTTGTTAGTATTTAGTTATAAGAATATTTAAACTAACTCATTTTGTAAAATAAATTGAAGTAGAATTTATCTTGTAAACAATTTTGTTTAAACTTATATACTATATATACACTCACGCATACCATCTCAAAATACACTTACAACAATTATCCTCCGTGAAAAAATGCATATGACGTTTTGGAATCTTCATCAAACTGCAAACATTAAACATCAAACCTACAAAAAATTGCGGATAATCCAAGTCTTCTTTTCAAAAAAATGTTCATTAATATTTCTCTTCACTGGCACTACTTTTTTTAATTTCAGTTTTTAAAAAAAAAAAACTTTCCCTTTTTTAATAGAAAAAAAATGAAAACTGTTTAAATGCACAAAAATATATTTACAGTTTTATTAATTTAAGATGAAAAAAAAATTATTAAAAATTATTTGTCAAATAGAAGAGAAGCGCACCAGGCGCTTCGAGCTTCTGGATTCACTTTGCCCGCGAATTTGAATGATCACCGATCCCACATGTGTGATGTAATTTATGTCACAATAAAATTAAAAGACTCTCACTGATAAAAACGTTCTTTTAGGAAGAAACTACTGATCGCAAAATGGCAATATACTCGAATACACCTTGAAGCTAGTGTTCAAGGGGTATTAGCGAGAAGGGGGGCAAAAACGGAAAAGCGCGGGGTAAAGGAGGGGGTCAATCCACACGGAGTGCAACGTGACCACGGATTCCTAAACCTTTTTGATTGGTTAAAAGAGTCACGTGGTTTTCAAGTCACGTTGCAGTTGTCGTGGTCGGTTGCTGTCTTTCACCGAGACCCTGGCTTATTTACTTGCTATTGCACTTACCGCGTTTCCTTTCTTTTGCCTCTCCTCCAAATTCATTAAATAATTTCATATCTTACAATATTTTTAAAAATCTCGTATCAAATGCAACTCAATTCATTTGAATAATCACTTGGAGGTATTTCTTTTACTACAAAAACATTGACAAAAACGTGTTTAAATTAGGAACCAATTTTTTTCGTTAAGAAAATTTTTATAAAAAAAAATATTATTCCTTTTTCTTTTGTACAAAAATCACGTATGACAATTTATATATTTTTTTTATTATTTTAAACCCTTTTAAATGAATAGATACAGACTATGAAAATGAATTTCTGTTTCTATATCTTTTATTGGACTTGAAAAAATAAATATGATCAACAACAATTGAAAAGTAAAATAAATTTTTATTAACTTTGATAGCAATTGTTTATTTCTCAAAGCGTATAGGTTAAAGAAAGGAGAAAGTAGTTTCATAATATGTATATCTTACTAAGAGAGGCTTATTTTTCCGCATTATATAATAACCCTTTACTTCCTACTATTATTCAACCAGGGTGTCTAGTACTTACACCCACAAAGGAAAGTTATATTTGAAGCAAATATATAATTGGCTCAACCTATTTCAAATAAAAATGTTTTTTCTCTGACAACAAACAATTTCGTACTCTCAATATTTTTTATTTTTCCTGGTCCATTTGAATTTTCAAAAGTTAAAGTTTAACTTCTTATATAACCGTATAACATTCTATTTGAACTCTTTCTTTCAACTTATATTTTTTATTTATTATACTCTAATTATCCTTGGTGAAAGTGTTTTAATACTTTCTTTGAGAACGCATAGCAAAAGATTAGATAACGACTGTTTCCTTATTTCATTGTTAGAATTTATTATCACTTCACGACTCCCACTGTAAAATAAGTTTAAATCCAATTAGATTTAATCAATCTGAAACGGTTACACTTTAATAAACAAATGTCATTTATGATCCAGTGATCAACATTCAATTCATATTTTTTGATTGCAAAATAGAAATGGATAAAAGTTTTGCGTCTTTTTCTCTCAGTTAGTTATAAATAAGCATGGGATATGCAATCTCGCACTATTTGATGATTTATGCTGAAACTTATTATTGTCAGAATTCAAAATTTCATTGAAAACTGTTTGGAGCTGAGCCAATTTTTTTTTTAATAAATAACTTATATTACGCAGAAAAAAACTTTTCACTGTTTTAACCAACTTCTAAACTAAATAAATTAACCTAATTTAAAAACAATTAAAAAAAATCATTATAAAAATTATTAAATTATCTTAAATTTAAAAAAGATGAACTCAATCCTGATTTACATTATGCATAATATATTTATTTATATATTATATTTACATATAACGTGCGTATAAAATGAGACACATTCTTGAGAATCATGAGTTTTTTTGTCTCTTGGATTCTTCTTCATTCCTTGAAAATTAAAATTACTTTTAAATTTGTTTACAAACTAATGACCCATTATAATGATTGTTTATTACATCTTATTCTTTTTTACTCTTGCTTTCACGAAAGTAAATCAATTTTTTTACACAACATATAAAGTACTTTATTTAGCACGTGTATCAATGCATTTTCTGTTAGACTAAAAAAAATATCTTATTTCACATTCACAATATTCGGCTTTTCACACTCTTACTAAAAAAATTAACATTTATATTCCTTTATAGTAGTTTTTTATAAATAAAATTATCTCACTCCTAAATTTCCTTGTGCCTATAAGTAGTAAATACAAAATAAAATTTTGTAAAAACTTTGAAAAACTGGTAAGAAAATATCCGCACCTAGAGAACTTCATTTTATCAATGATGAAGTAATTATATACTAAGGAAATGAAAGCTATGTGTGTACATGGTTAGTAAATTAGACAGACGAACAATATTATCTGATCATTTTTTTTTTACTATATGCAGTAATTTGCTCCATTAAGACTTTTGTTTTAAAGCCATCTTGTCTTGTCAAACGATTGTTATATCTACAATAAACTATCTTTACAAAAAAAAAATTCTATAAATTCCAAATGTTTGTCATAGTGACAAAAATTTTATCAGCATTTTTAAGAATTACATTAAACTACTGGACTAGTAAAGAACTTAAATTAGGTATTTTTAATCGTTTCGAAATAGAGAAGGAGATTTTCAATTAAAATTAAGAACATGTGACATCAAAAAATAACCGATCAAGATGTACTACAAAAAATTTCTAAAAAAAACTAATTAGAGGAGAGTTACTATTTCTTTTTCCTATTTTAAAAAATAGTTTTTAAAAATGAAAATTTTTTTTGGTTTTTAAAACTTTATCTGAATTGAATGCTAACTAATGAAACGGGCTAAACTTCAAAGTCTCGATTGGCATAACACTGAGATTTGTCACATGTTCTGAAACAATTCTTTCACTGATGAATACACAACTAAAACTATAAGATAAAGGCACCAGTAAAAGTACATTTAAGAAAATTTTATTCTTTCAGTATTTAATGATTTGCAAGTCTAAAAACGATAATTTTTCAATTATACCATGGGAAATATACAATATATCTTTTACTGGTACCATTACTCCATGTTTCATTAAATTAGTTCAATTCATTCATTTTATCATAAATATTAATACAATTTTAATCGAACTTTATTAAAAAATATTATCAATTATTACAATTTTCAAAAATAATTATAAATTATATCACTTTTTAAATTAAATTTATCCTGAATATAGTAGAATTTGCATTTCATTCAATGTAATAACCGGGCAAGACTAGATGGTTTTTATGATTCACGAAACCATCAATAACAAATTTAAGAAAGCCGCCGAAAAGAAAGCAATTTTCAATATTTTCATATTCACAGTACAATATGCATATTATATACTTTTGTCCAGCAATTATATTGTCGTATAAACAGTAAGTGTAACAATTATACAGTATGACAATTTGTGATGTTAAAAAGATGTTTAAGTATGTATTTTATGGACGCATTACATTCACTGCTCTTTGTTTGACCAACAATTTTTGGTACATACAAGTGTTGTTTATAACATTTGTAGGTACAGAAAGATTGTCAATAAAAAAGATTTTTCTAAATTCGACTAAAATCTGACACTCAAAAAATGTTTTGCCAGTTCTTATCTTAAACAAATTCATTTTTTCGCAATTCAAACAGTTTTTGCAGTATCCAGAGGAATTCCTGGTATTTTATCCAATTTTGTGATAACTGCTCGAATTGACGAAAAAAAAATTCTGTAAGTCGGATTTAGTAACAATCATAAAAAAAAATGTTTATTAATATTAAACTTACTTAAAAATAAAATCTACTATGGATTATAAATACTGTCATATTTATACAAAAGCAAAAAAAAAAAATTATAAAATTAAAATATCTTTTGAATTTTTGTGAAGAATAATTAAAATTATTTATGCTCTCTAAAAGAAGTAATTATATTTAATTTTTGAAAAAAATCAAATGTATTTCTCAAGTTTTTACAAAATTTAGTTGAATTTTCAGAGAAAAATGAATGAACAAATGAGAAATTTGTTAAGAAGCTCACAACAGACAAGCATCCTAAAAATTCATAAAGCATTGTCTTGTTTTAAATGTATTTGATATTTTCATTTAGACTTAGCGTTAACGACAAATAAATGTTAATTGGGCAAAAAATAATTTTAGTTCTAAACAAAAATAACATGTTCGGAAAAAACAACACATTTTACAACATCGAACGGACGATCTTAATCATTTCCCTCCCAAGATTCCTACAGATTTTCATTTTCAAAATTCACACACCAGTTTTTTTTAATTTTTCTTTAATTATTTCTTAGAACTATTTTTACAATATTATGCAATTTATTAAGATCTTTAAGATTCTGTAGCAATCCAACTCCGACTACTGATGGCGAAACACTTTGCAAGATTCAATTTTTAAGGGAGGGCCATAAACTATTTTAGAGCCCGCACAGCTCCTTAATAGAATTTTACTTTTTTATTTTGTAAACAAAACTTCATATCTGAACAAAACATGTCCCTCGATACAAAGGACTTACTGCTCAAATTCAAAAGAACTTACTTTTTTTCAATTTAAAAAAAATCATGGACACACACTATTAATTCACTTACGTATAAATTGGTGTAAGAATTTTATGAAAATTGAATATCTTAGAAAAATAATGTTCTATTTATTATTCTGATTCCTGGAAAGTCTTTTAAGTATTCTTGATATGTTAAATAATGGTTGAATCACATCTGTTTTAAAAAAATATATAAACCGAATTCGTCCGGTACTTTATTATAAAAAAAGCATCATATTCGAAAAAAGTAAACTTTTTTCAAACTAAATTCATTCACACTAAACTTGAGAAGAAATAAAGTTCTTAGTATACGTTTTGAGCAGTATCGACAATAGATTTAATGCTAATTCCCTAAACTATTACAATTATTACTGAAAATATTTTAAATATCAGCAGAACAATGTATCAAGAATAAACATTTATTGAAAATATCCTTAGTTTTCGTTATTTAAAATAGCCCCTATCTATATCTAAATGGATATATACAGATTCGTTTTTAGAAATAATGAAATTCTACTATACGATGAACTAAAATTGGCCCTCCCTACAAGTTACAGTAAAATTAGACTGGTGTATTTAATTTTTTAAAGATTGCCCTATAACTATTTTCGGTTATTAACAGAGATGTGGCAATAATTTATAATTATTTCGAATTGAATCAAGAACGATTCAAATTAGAAATTATTTCGAATCAATTTACTTTTCCAGAAATACAACTCTAATAAATATTGTTAAGAAATTCTTGAACGTGATATTCTTAGTAAGGATATCAGAAAAAACATTACTTTTTTAATTTATACTCGCAATTGTTTATACTCGCAAAAAGTTTTATACAAATCTTGCAATACTTTGATTTCAAACATTTGTAATTGGAAATATTTGAACATCTCTAGTTAATAACTGAAAAACAAAATTCTGTTAGTAACAAGTCTTTAGGAATATCCAAAGTAATATATTTATTGGTTAATTAATATATTTATTAAATGTAAAATGATTGCAATGATACGTATCTTACTTCAATGCACGTGGCTGAGGCCTTTTGCGTTGACTTCTACTGCTTGTAGTTTGATTTAATTGTTTGTTGATGTGCGAGTTTGTAGTTCTGCGCTCCCTCTTTCCTAATCCTAGATTAAGATCCTCGGGATTGTGGTTACCAATCTCGAAAGTCCTTCTCGAGTTTCTGGTACGGCCAGCCATGTTTTCCCATTCGTTAAATTGAGCCTGCAATCTCTCAGCCATCTCTCGATCTTCCTGTTCTTGACGAAGAAGCTTCTCAATTCTTTTTTGCTCGTCAATAATTTCATCATAAGTTTCTTCTGTATTATTTTGCTTTGCATTATCGTCTGCAGCAATTTTTAAATCGTCACTTTCCTCTTCTTCTATTGGAGATTTTGTTTTCCGTCTTCTACCTTTTCTTTTGTTTGAAACAGGAACCTCTCTCGTCAATTCTGGAGGTTGATTTCTAATTTTTGAACTTGAATTTTTAACTATTTCTGTTTCCTTCATTAACTTGGGAGCACCTTTCCTAGGGCGTTTCTGTTTCGGTAATTCTTCCTCTTCTTCGGAAAATTCATCCAAACTTTCTGAACTTCCAGTAATGTATTTAACGGCAGTGGTTCGTTTTCTAAGACTTCGTCGCACGAAATCGTCAGTGTTGTTATTGTATTTCTTATCCATGTTAATTTTACGCTTTTTTATTCTTTCGGCAATGTTTTCAATTGGAATTTCTTCATTGAAAACTTCTTTCTGCGTCTCATTAGATGCTACCGATATATCGGACTTTGAAGAATTGATCGATTGGCTATCTATTATATCTGAATCGCTGTAAGAATCATCTGAATCATTGCACCTGTTCTTTTGGCGTTTATTCTTTCTCAAAGTGCCATTTTTCACTGGACTGTCATAAATTTTCTTCACCTTATCACAACTATTACTTTCTTCGAGATTTAATTTTTTACTAACCTTTGTACCATTAATTATTTTCTTTATGTTTTTGTTCGTATCAAACGACATTTCAGATGTGACATCTATTATATCAGAGACTTGTGGTTTTACCAAAGTACCAGAAATTGTAACTATCTGCACTGGTGCCGCGACTGGCTTAATCGTAGACTCGAAATTCTCAACCTTGCTCGAAACTGAACTGGATTTAGAATCTTTAATTTTTCCTATAAATGAAGTATTTTTTTAGTAAATTATTTCAAAATTCTATTACTTAATTATTGTTAATAGTTTAATTAATTTTATTAAACGTGAAAATAAATTATAAATTAAATTTAGTAAATTAAGAAAATAATAATAGCTAACCTTTAAAAGCACTCCAAGAGCAACTAGGTATTCTTTTGAAGCGAGAAAGTGAAGGAGATTTCGGCACGACATTGGAAACCCTTTTTAAGACAGGAACAACTCTAACCAATTTAGTATCAATTAGTCGACCATCTGAAACAAGAAATTTTTATCCAATTGGTATATATACATTTTTTTTAATTCAACACATAAATTATCTCTTTTTACAGAAATATATAATTTATTTTACGTTAAAGGAGATAACAATAAATAAATGGTAAATAATTATTTTGATTTATAAAGTGATAACTTGAGAAATATATGACAATTACCTCGAGTAGTTTTTAATGCTGTTCGGGGCATAGCTTTAATCGGTTTGAAATGATGAATTTCTTGATTAATACTATCATGACTTCCAGCACTTTCCGCACTCCCAATTCTTGGATCATCATTAACCGTGGTTACACAAATCTCTACATCTAAATTTTTTTTCTTTGAATTTAAGACATCATTTGGGACATGTAATTCCTCCTTGCTTTGTAATCCATAAATTTTTGAACAACTGGGTTCCAAATTAAAATTATAGCTACTCGGTTGAATGAATTTTGTTACTTGATTTTTAAATAATCTCGTAACTGTATCTTGTACTGGTATAGATTTATAAGATATCATTTTTTCTGATGAATCTTTACACTGGTTCAATCCGGTAGTCTTAATACTGGAAGCGTAACTCTCTGCTCGAATTTTCGAAATCAAGGCAATATTTGTTTTTTGGGGATGCATGACAGATTTGAACTTGGTGATTATTGGTTCATCGCAATCAAAAGTATCTTGGATTTTTGTTTTTTGAACAGTTTTTGATAAAGGTTCAGTCTTCATTTTGGTGTCAAACTTGGTACGAATTTCTTTCTTCGCCAAGGTTTTTGCCAATAATTCATCTTCAGCTAACTGAGCTAATTGCTGTTGTTCTTCAGCTTGAATTTTTCGAATCAACGCTTCACTAGCAATCGCTTCTGCTTGTTGCTTACGGCGTTTTTCCTCTTCTTCCAGTTGAAGTTGAGTTTCGTACTCCTTTCTGATTTCACCGGCTGCACTGAGAATTTTTGTTCTAGCTGCATATCCTGTAAGAGATAGAATAAAATTATAGACAAACGTTTACAGCATTAAATGTATAAAAATATATTCATAAAGTAATTATAAAATTTAAATGGAAAACATAACAAAGAAAGAGGCGCAAAAATATTGCTGATAAAACATTGTATAAGCGTATTAAAGACACTAGGAATACCGACAAAAAGTAAAACATGAAAAGTAAAAAAGAATAACGAAACTGAGTAGGTTATGTTTATTGAGAAAAACGCTCTTACCTGGGTCCAGGTCGATATCTGTATCCTCGCCGTTCTTTCTGCATTCAACTTCTTTTGGAAATTTGGTTCGAATTATCTCCCAAAGTCTGATATTAACCAATGTATTAGACTTGCTATTTGTTCGTAACCAAGAACCAACACGAGTTCTGCAAAGAGGACAATTTAAGTTGTTGTGTTGAATGGTTCCATTTAAACATGATAAACAAAGATTGTGTTCGCAAGGGAGGGTCACTGGTTCGATAAGAATTGCCCTGCACACTGGACACAATAAATCTCTCAAATTTGCATAGGAAGAACTTCGGCACAGCGAAGGATCGAATAATTTTGACGTTCTTTTCAAACACGTCGCCATCTTAGTTATTCGGATGCATTATAAGCATAAACAACTTACACTTTTATGAACGAATTGATACAAATGCAAAGAAAATTTTTATGTACAGAGTGATAGTTAACGCGGTTTCTTTCTTTATTTTTTATTTATTAACTCAAAACAAATTATAGTCAACCGCGATTAACATTGACGTCGAACTATGTAGTTAATGTTAGATAGATGCAGAGAGAAAAAAATAACTTTCGTCGATAAAGAAAGCATCTGCTTTCTCTCCCTGTAAGTATTCAAAGTTAGGGGTCGCTGTAAAGTCGCGCTCATAATTTAAATAATTGTAATTGATTTTAATAATATTAATGGTTTAAAAACAAAAAATAATAATAAAAAAACAATTAAATTAAATATAATTTTTTTCTAATATTTCCGGAAGTAAATAATTTGAAAATCAATAAAACAAATAAAAATGAAACAAAATATACAGTTACCTTTCTATATTAGTTCATGTAGTCTCAGTTAAAATTTTTCGCTTGTAATCGGTCGTGGCGTACCTAACCTTCAAATCATAAATATTAAATTTTGTTCTGAAGATAAGTTTTTTAAGTGTTTATTTCATTTTAATTAAAGTTCAAAATGCCGGATCATTTAGGAGATGATATGAGAAAAGTCAAGTCCGAGGAGGATAAAGAAGAAAAAGATATAAAACGTAAGTTTTAGTCCAAATTTTTGGAACTTTAAACATGTTAATTTCTTTCTGTCATATTAGTCTACTTTTACTTTTTCACAACATTTTTCTTTATTTTAGCTCTTGACGAAGGAGATATCGCTCTACTGAAAACATACGTGAGTTTTTCTTTAAGTTTTAAAATAAGCTACGTATAAAATAAACAATTTTAATTTGAATTATTTCCTTTGTAACCTTTGTACATATTTGCTCCAATTTGTAAAGTTTGGTTTTTTTACACTAGCAATTGATAAATAATTCTTTTTATTAATCGAAATATTTGCAAAAAATTTGAAGTTTTTTGCTTTTTTAAATTATATACTAAACATTGTATATTTTCACTCTTAAATTAAAATGTAAAATTAAACAATATACAACATCTTGAATTCTTTATTAATTATTTTTGTTTGTGAAAACACTTAAATTAATAAATTTATTAAATAAAACTTTATTTTGGTTTCTAATCAGGGTCAAGGACAATATACAAAGAGTATAAAGAACGTTGAAGAAGATATTCAAACGGTAATAAAGAGGGTTAATGAATTGACTGGAATTAAAGAATCCGATACTGGTCTCGCACCACCAGCTTTGTGGGATCTTGCCGCTGACAAGCAAACTTTACAAAATGAGCAACCATTGCAAGTGGCTCGCTGCACAAAAATTATCAATGCAGATACGGATGATCCTAAATATATTATTAATGTAAAGCAATTCGCAAAGTTCGTAGTTGACTTGGCAGATTCTGTTGCTCCAACAGATATTGAAGAGGGTATGAGAGTTGGTGTAGATCGTAATAAATATCAAATTCACATACCTCTTCCACCAAAAATTGATCCGACTGTAACAATGATGCAAGTTGAAGAAAAACCTGATGTTACTTACAGCGATGTTGGTGGATGCAAGGAACAAATAGAAAAATTACGAGAAGTCGTCGAAACACCTTTACTTCATGTAATTCTCTTTAAAAATTTTGTTTCATTTTGTGAGTAAGTAATAATTATATAAATAAGCAATATAATTGTGTTTCCTTTTAGCCTGAGAAGTTCGTAAACCTAGGAATTGAACCACCAAAAGGAGTTCTCCTCTTTGGACCACCAGGTACGGGAAAAACACTTTGTGCACGTGCTGTTGCAAATCGTACTGATGCATGCTTCATACGAGTCATTGGTTCCGAATTAGTGCAAAAATATGTTGGCGAGGTAAATACTTTTTAGTTCAACTTTAAAAATCAAAGTGTTTGTTTGAAATATTAATATTAATTATTTTCAGGGAGCTAGAATGGTCAGAGAGCTCTTCGAAATGGCTCGTAGTAAAAAAGCATGTCTTATTTTCTTTGACGAAATAGATGCTATAGGTGGTGCACGTTTTGATGACGGTGCTGGTGGAGATAATGAAGTCCAACGAACCATGTTGGAGCTTATCAATCAACTGGATGGGTATGATAATTTTATTTAAATTAAAAAATATAAATTTATCAAATTTTACTCAAATGTGACAAATTATGAAAACTATTTGCACTATAATATTTTAAAAAATGAAATAAAGTAATTCGGTAATTTTTGTTGGTAGAATTTAATCTAATTAAATATGCATTTGTAGATTTGATCCAAGGGGTAACATTAAAGTATTGATGGCAACAAATAGACCAGACACGTTAGATCCAGCTTTAATGCGCCCTGGACGTTTAGACAGAAAAGTAGAATTTGGGCTCCCTGATCTTGAAGGACGAACACACATTTTCAAAATTCACGCTCGCTCAATGAGTGTTGAAAGAGACATAAGGTTCGAACTTTTAGCTCGTTTGTGTCCTAACAGCACAGGAGCGGAAATCCGTTCAGTGTGCACTGAAGCTGGTATGTTTGCAATCCGAGCTCGTCGTAAAGTGGCTACAGAAAAAGACTTCCTTGAAGCCGTAAACAAAGTTATTAAGTCCTACGCTAAATTCTCCGCTACACCTAAGTACATGACCTATAACTAAACTCTCATAAAAAACAAGCTATTTATACTGGCTAAAGTTTGTCATAAGAATAAGTTTTACATTTACTCAATTCGTTAATAATGAATAAAAATTCGTATAAAAATAAAAGAAATTGAAGTAATTTTTTAAAAATTGTTAAACACTTTAAAAAATATTAACTAAACTGCACTAAATTTCAGGCTTTAGATCTCATAATTGAAAAAGTCGATTTATAAATAAAACATTAATTTAAAATATAATAAATTAGTGATTAATTTATAAGGTAAAAATAATTGTTTCAATGCAATTTGTAACTTAAATTAATGATAATGATTTATTTCATTGTACACCCTTAGTAGAGTATTTACAAATTGCATCCTTACACTTCGTAACTTAAATTATTATTTAATATATTACAATATAGTTTACCTTTCATAAAATTTAACTTTAATAGGAGCATCTGGTTGATTAATTAATAAAGATACACAGTCAAGATTTCCATCTTGCCAAGTAAATTGAAAATTTCTACATATCTGAAAAAACAGAAAAATTAAGAATTGAAGAAGAGAAGAAGAGAACTTGAAGATTTAATTTTCGTACCTTTAAAATAAAAACTAGCATATTTTGTTCTGCCAAGCGTCTAGCTATACAAGATCGAGATCCATGCCCGAATGGTAAAACAGCATACGGGTGAATTGGTTTTTCTGTATTATATTTTAAAGTGTCTCCATTTCGTAACCATCGTTCAGGAATAAAAGAATTCGGATCAGAAAAATATTCTGGCGATCGGCAGATTATCTGATTCTGAGTTACAACATTTGTCTGAAAAGTAATTATGTTGAGATTTGAATCTAATTTCGTATGCGGAAAACTTCTTTTCTATAGGTGTAAAAGAATACTTACTCCCTTTGGAACTTTGTAACCATTAAGAACTACATCAGTCTGTAATATTCTTCCAACTCCTACAGAAATAGGATTTAATCGAAGAGTCTCTTTTAAAACTGCTTTTGCATAATTTGCCTGTTTTAAAATATCACATGTAATGAAATCATTTTTATTTGGAAGCAAAGTAGCAGCCTCTTGATATAATTTTTCTTGTGCTTTTAAATTTCTTCCCAAATGATATAAAACCCACGCAGATGTATTAGTTGTCTATAAGAAAGTATTTTAAATTTAATAATTTTCAAAATCGAAAATTAAATTAAATTTACTTTTTAGATACTCACAGTATCCACTCCAGCAAGTAACATATCACAAGCCATACCAACGACATCTCTTTCATCCAAATTTTGATTCAGTAAATACGTCTCCAATAAAGAAAGTTGCCTATCTTTTGAAAAATTTTTCAATTTATCCTTCTTTTTCCGTACCATATCTACAGCGACTCTAGAAAAAAGAGTTTTCTCTTTTATTAATTCCAATTTGTTTGTGCAAGAAAGAATAATTAAACTATAAAATAATTTTTTTTTGCTTACGATTCCATGAATTCTTGAGCTTTGCTCATTTTTTTATACAGAGGCGTGTCAAAAAAACGCCAGAGCCTCAAATTTCCATCCAAATGCAAAACAGCATCGTTTGTAATTAAAGCAGATTTCATTAATTTTGAAGATCTCGAGTCTTCTCGCATCTCTTCTTCCGAGAAACTGTTCATTTTTTCATCAAACGCAACCAAACCAATTACTAAAATAATTTTAAAATTAAAATTTAATTCGAATTATATATGGAAACTGATATTATTTAGATTTAGAATACAAACACTCTAGATATAGACGAGATAAAAAGGGCTGAATATCTTCATAATCTTTTTGCTTGCAAAATTCCACAAATTGTTGCACTACTGGATTTACTTCCTTCAGATACATTACAACTTCCTGGGGCTTGCTTAAGGATTTTTGAAATTCTCTTCTTATTCTTAACCATTCTGCACCATTTCTACAATAGTTATATCATATTTTAATTTACTGTATTATAATCAATTTAGAAAAACATAATCTTAAAACCAGTTTGTAAAATTCTCTTAGAGGTTTAAAAGTTTTTAAAATTAATTTTTATCTGTGGTGGTAGGTTGTTCTACTACGTTCGTCAAAAATGGTCGCCAGTTTCTATACTCAATTACAAAAGAATTTTTTTCTCAATTCGGGTAATTATCAAAAAATAAAAATACCAGATATTCCGATTTTTTATATCCTATGTTGTACTTTCATTTGTGCCCAAAAAATTGAAAATTCATCATTATGATACACGGCATCAGGAAATAAAATTAGAAAATTCTATGTACTCGTCAGGTGCTGTCCTCTAACGGTAATTTTTTAAATATTTTAACTTAAGGTTCTTAATCACACAATAACTTTGAAATTTAAAAAAAAATTGAAAAAGAGTCTTAAATTTTATTTTATTGTTTCTCTCTGTTTTTTAGTAAAATTAAAAATGTTTATGAAAAACTCACGTTGGTAGAAGCCCTCCTGTTTTGTAGATTTCTTTTCTGTCGGTTCTATATTTGTAAAGTGCAAGATGACTTCTTCTTGCTGGAATTTTACTGTATTCAGATTTAAAAATTTCCGCAATATCTTCGGGTCGAAAAACCCATACTATCGTTTGACCCAAAACTTTTTCTTTCACAAGTGGTCCATACGCCATAAATTTCTTTTTTCCTGTAATGTGCAATCGCTTGACATCGTATTCGCCTGAAATATTAATGAACACAATTTATTTTACGTTAAAGACAGTTTAAATCTTTTCTAGAAAGATTATTTTAGTTTGCAATTGATATTAAAATGTAATTTTGGAGGAAATGTTCACTGAATATTTTATATTACTTTTTGTTATTTTAAAAAAATGTAATAAATTTTTTTTGAGGAAAGTACTTAAAACGCACTGAAACGTTAGACTATATCATAGAATATTTTAATAAATTTTAATGAATTATTTTTTATTAAAGTTTATTTAAATTTAAAAAAATCAATTATTTATTTAAATTAGTTACCTATTATTGGAAAATATTTGAAAAAACTCCCTATAAAAGGAAAGCCCTTTGGACCAGGAATTTCTTTAAACGACTTCACATTCTTTTTCACTTCAGCATCCTTGATAATAGACAGAGCACGCCTAAATTTATTTATCACATTCTCAAAATTGAGATTATAAATCTTAAACATTTTATCCATTTATTGTTTGATACTAAATTTTATATAATAAATTTTAATATTCGGAGAAAATGATACCAAGAAAAATATACAATTAATTAATATTATGGATAATAATGAAAAAAAACTAGCAACTATTTTGTGACATTACTATTCAAGAATTTTCTCGATGCACACGTGCACCAAAGAAAGCGACAAGTTATGTGTCCGAGGATATGAAACTGAAACTCCAAACAGGTTCCTATTTCGACCTATGAGTCTGACTTTGTTCCCCACTCACATTTAAATTCTTATCCTTATCTTCTTTCCTTTTGTTTCTTCTAAAGACTCAAGAATATATTTACTGGACAAAACTTGAATTTCAAATTCAACTGTACCAACTTTCTATATTTATTTGTGACTAAAACAATTGACTTTTGTTGCATTGTAACTTGCAATCGAATACATTCAAATCTATAAAAAAAATTAATTCCTTACTTTAGTTAAGTTATTAAAAAGAATTTTATTTTGCTTATTTCTCAATAGAAAAAAAGACATTTATGCTTTTTGAAGAAGAAGCTTTGGTTATTAATTATTATTAATAATATGTTGACTTAATGTGATTTCCATTTTATTTATAAAATAGCAAAATAAAAACTAAAAAAAAATATTAATTTCACAATACTTATACATTTTTGAATATAAATTAAATTATATATTTTTTTCAAAGATTTCCAGAGTGGTTAATATCGTTCGTTTTTTTACGTTCTCTTTAAATTGTTTCCCCTTCTTCTAAAGAAAGAATATAACGGTCTAAAAGTACTACTCGTGAGCAGTGTTCCAACAGTTACTTTGAGTTGCTATTGAAGAAGAGTTGAATAATGATTTATAACGATTCTACATTTCATGTATTCATTTTATGCAGTCTGATATAAGAAATTTTGATAAGAATTTGAAATAAAAATTTTAATCTTTAAGAAGGAGAAAAAAATAATGTGGCCCTTTAGTCGCACTTGTCAAAGTAAAGCCCGACTTGTCGGTAAAACTGTTTTAATTACTGGGGCAAATACTGGAATTGGGAAAGAAGCAGCCAAGGATCTTTACAGAAGAGGTATTTTTTAATTACTCTTTTCAATTATTATAATTAATCAGGAAAATATTATTTAATTTCAAAATAATCGTTTTAATTTATTATACATTGATTTAAAATTAACAATATTTATTAATTTAATAATTTTATTCATAAAAATCAATAAGATTATTAAAATTATATATTAAAAAATCTGAAAAAAGAACTAAGTATACACCAACGTTCGTGAATATTGAAAATCTACATATAATTAAAGTTCCTTACTCAACAATAATTTGTAGACATTAATTACTGTCAGAAACTTTATTGTTCTTAATTTCTTCTTACATCTCAATCACATGTGCATCTCTTATGTATATTTTCTGCTTATTGCAATCATTCTCAAATTCCAAATGAACATTTTTATAAACCAATAAATCGGTTTTGTATAGATGTAAAAGAAACATATTTTTGAATATGGTTATAAAATATAATCCTATTAATTACAAAAAATTATATGATAAACAAAAAATAAAATTAATTAACCAAAGAGTATAAAAGAAACATACTAAAAGTAAAGTCCTGATTTTAGTTCATTGTTGAGGCTGAATTCATAATGTAAACGGAATAAGTCCCACTAGAGAAGAATGTCAGAATAATATATGTAAATAGTTTAGGCTTTTGATTTTACTGTGCAATAAGAAAAAAGTTAAATTTATTTTATTAAAACAAATTATTCCAATAAAATAAATATTTTTTCAATTCATCTTAACTTGTAATAAATTTTTATTTTTACGTTCATTAGTCTCAAATTCAAGGATGTGGTTTAGTTAACCGTAACTTATTGTATAGAAAAGAAATAGGTTGACCTTTATTTTAATAAATTTTGTTATTTTCATATCATATTGTATTACCTTTTACGTAATATTTGTATTACACATTATATGTGTCTGAATATCAAATTTCAGAGAAGAAGAATACAAACATAAAATGATTGACATAAATTTTAATTATTTCATTATAAATAAAAAAGAAAATGTTCTTTCATTAAATAAAATTTTCTTTCCGCTGCTCAAAAATTTATAGATTCACACTTTTCCCTAATATACTAATTATAATTTTATTTTTCATTAACGCAACATAAAAAAAATATATATTTTTATATTTAAATCTCCCTTAGACTAGATAATATAAAATAAAAACTCGTTACAGGTGCCAGAGTGATTTTAGCTTGTCGAGATCTCACAAAGGCAAATGCAGCTGCTGAAGAAATGAAATCGACGCCACCATCAAAGTATGTTAAGAATAAATGAAAATTTTCATAAATTATAAAAAAGATAGAAAAATCAAAAGAATCTTTTGCTAATAAAAATTTTGAATTATTCTTATAGACCTAATCTGCAACAGTTTCAAGGGGATGTAGGTGAAGTGGTTGTTTGTAAATTAAATTTAAACAGTTTAACAAGTGTTAGAGAATGTGCAAAACAATTATTAAACTCTGAACCAAATATTCATATATTAATTAACAATGCTGGTGTGATGATGTGCCCCTATGAAAAAACTGAGGACGGCAACGAATGTCAATTTCAAACAAATCACTTGGGTCATTTTTTATTGACTTTATTGTTACTGCCAAAAATGAAAAATTCTACTCCTTGTAGAATTATTAATGTATCATCTATGGCTCACGAAAGTAATTGTTTGTTTATCATATTCTGTCATAATCATATAAATTGAAAAAAATTATTTTGTTATCTTTATAAAACTTGCATACAATTTTATTGTGCGCAATTGTTTTTTTTAACTCGATTAGAAAAATTCAAAACTTTTCACAATTATTTTACTTATTATTATTATTAATATCATTTATTTTGTTCAGGAGGTCAGATGAATTGGAATGATTTGAATTATGAAAAGTCGTATACACCCATAAAAGCATATGCGCAAAGTAAATTGGCTAATATACTCTTCTCAAGGGGATTAGTGAATAAACTCAAAGGTACGATGAACGAAAAATAAAAATAATAAAAATTCATTTATTATTAAAAATAATTATCTTCTTAAATTTATTTTATAATATTATTTATTTTAATTTACTGTTCTTCATATGTGTAGAGGCTAAAATTGAAGGAATAAATGTGTACAGTTTACATCCAGGTGTAATTGCAACTGAATTAGGTCGACATTTAGATTCAGCTGTTTTCCCAGGCGCTAGAGTAATATTTAGTTTTATTATCGGCAATTTTATAAAAACACCTGAACGCGGTTGTCAAACAACTATTCATTGTGCAGTTGATGAAGAAGCAGGAAAGCAAACTGGATTGTATTACAAGTAAAAAAACTAAAATATCAATGATTTATTATAATTAATACATAACAATAATAAAAAATTTATTTCAGAGAATGTGCCGTAACCTCTCCTTCTTCGAGAGCACAAAGCGATAAAGATGCTGATAGATTGTGGGAGGAAAGCATAAAAATTGTCAAATTGACTCAAGAGGAAAATCCTTTTATAATTTAGTAAAAACAAAAATGCATGACAAAGTATGTACAAGAATGTACAAAAAAGAAAATAGATTTTAAAAAAATATTTTGCTTGAGATAGATATTTTTTTAATGATTTTTTATTTCTTTTATTTGAATAAATGTTTTTAAAATAATGTCACAAGGCACACGTGGATAATAAAAATTTTGCAAAGAAAATCATTTGCAAACATGTTTATTTTTTATTATAAATCTTCAATAAGAAAGTGAATCTTACCCTTCTTGAACTAAAGAAAACCTAGAAGTTAAAGGCGAATATTTAAGAAGACTCTCAAGGTGCCATTTATGCAATGCCTCATATTAAACGACACCTCTATGCGAGTATAGATTTCTTGAACACTAATATTGATTCAAATATACAGTTTATTTGATTTAAATATGAAATTTTTTTTGTTTCAAGTAAATATTTATTATAATTCAGTGTTGAAAGATTGTAGAAGAATTGTGTGACTTAAATGATTTTTAGGAAATATTTATATGAAAGAAATTGTCATTCCAACTGATCCAACTTGTTATAAAGACATGAATATGGTATCAAAAAGTAAAATCTGTTGCTTATATTAATAATCCGGTTTTCTCTGTGTTATTTTATATTGTCAAAAGTTCACTTCTATTTATCAAATCACAAAGTTAGCTACCGAATTCTAAAAAAGAATCGTAAAGTTTAAATTTCTACAAATTCTCCATACTTAATGCTATTTAATCTTTCGTAAATATCCACTTCTAAAGTGCCGATCAAATTTTTTTTTGAACAAGTTCACTGAATCAAAGAAATTGCTTGTAACTTGGTCTTTAAGAACTAGAATCAGATAGATACATATTTCTGTGAAGTCTTGGATTGAAAAAGGGCCGAAATGAAAAAGCAAGTCTTAAAGGATCATTTAATATCTATACACAGTTTGATGATAGTTGATGAAAGGTCAGTGCTCTATTGGACAATCACGTTATCGTCTCTCCTTTCGAAAGGAGCTCTCTTACATGGAATTGGAACATTTGACAATAAAAAAAAAAATGAATATTTCAAAGGTACCTACTTCTCCTGGAGAGGACGAGACTCGAAAGTCAAAGGGGCACAATAAGATCGAGCCACGCCTTAGTACGGCAATCGAGCAGATTTGTTCGATACAAAAATATTCGGACCGCGCGCTGATCGCACATATACGAAAAACCCCTGCGAGTGGCCCATCACTTCTATCCAAGTAAATTTGACGTTAACTAAATAAACACATTGAGGTCGGCAACTTTTGAAGTGGTCCCGTTGACAGGACCAAGTAAACCGGTGCTCCATTGTCACGAAAAGTCGGCACCTTTCCTAGCCCCAGCAGGGTGTATTGCGAGTTGCTCCCTTTTTCACATTTCCCCTTCCCTTCTATTCTGGATCGTTTTGACTCCTCGAAATCAAGGATTATTCTCACTTTACACCTCTCTTGCGAGAAAGAGCAACAAACTTCATCTTGTTATACACACACAACTCATTGTGAAAAGGGCCCCGCGGACCCCTCCTACATTTGCTTTTATAGAATAATAATAATACAAAATCGGCTGACTCTCTATATATATATGTTGTCGGCGAGTGCAAGTGATCATGGTATAACAAACCAATCTCGCTCAATAGGAACCTGAATTTCAGAGAAATAGAGAACCATGGCGACTCACTGTCTACGGAAGACGAACAGTCGGCCTCTTAATCGATGACGACTGAATTTGCAAACGTCGGATGGCATTAAGGAGATGCCATTGTTGTTTGTTGCTAGTCATGCATGACACACAATGCCAACGATTTGTTCACCCAAGACAGACTATTTCTTTTACGACTTTAGATCACTTTTTTTTGTGTAACATTCAGGAATGTTATCCTGCACGCACAATAGAAAACATTCTGTTCCAATAAGATTGTTTGACTCTCTATGCATGTAATTGATCTCGGCAACTGAATGACACAAGTAAATAAAGCTTTCGCTTATGTCACAAAGAAACTAATTCATCAACTTCACTCATATGTTATTTTTAATTAAAACAAAAATAAAACACACATCTTGGAAAATCAATAGTATCTTAAAAATATCACAACAACATAAACTTTTTACATCCTTAAAGTCCATTATTTTTTTATGAACAGTTTTTTTGCATTAGTAGCGCTTTTAAGGTTTTGCATTTTTAAAAACATGTGATAAAACCAAGAGGTTTATGTTGAATAAAAAGTGGTTTAGTTTGTGAGAATCATCAAATTTTTACACAAGTTCAAGATTATTTTAAAATCAATATTTGAAAATCAAGCTTTAAAGTTAAATCGTAATTTATAGTCCGAAATCAATGCAATGATTGCTTAATTGACTAAAATCCAATTTTTACATCGAAATTCGTTTTCAATACAGCGGATGTTACATATAAATGGGGTGAAGCTCTTCAACTTTTTAGTATTCTCGCTGAACTTGAATAATATACAATAGTAAAAGGTAAGTGGTGTCTACTGAGATTCTATTGTTGTACCAAGACTCTTTAGAGGTATTTAGACACACTCTGTTATACGTCGCAGATGTGAATTGAGAAATCATCTATAAGACCACCTTCGGTGAGATGAAGTCTATAAATTCGGCACGGTTTTTCGTCGCTACTAAACATTAAACACACCATAAATGTATAGTTTTCGTATATAAAGATTTTGCCCATTAGAGACTCACATGTCTAAGCGTCTAACAGGCGCGAAGGGCTGTCGTGTGACCAATCGCAATTCGGCATGAACATCCCTTCATAACTTGAGCTCTCAATCTGTTTCCATTTATTACTTTTGGAAAGTATATCTTATATTATCCATTAGTATATATCTAAATCAGAAAAAATTGATTCATCCGCAAAAAAAGTTTGAATTTTCGAAACTTTATTTCTTTTCAAAAAACAATCGATTTATTTATGCAATTTACAAAATGCTTTCTCAGTATAAGTTTTATTAAACTTGGAGATTTTTGCTACACTGAAAAAAATTTATTTAATTTAAATAATCAATCATTTGTAGTATTTATTTATTTATTATACATAACGTTATTTACTTCGAGTATAAATATTTATTTATAATAGTCAAATAATCTACTATATTTTAAAGAAATAAATTTTTTTCCAACGTCAAATATTAAAATGCGAAAAATATTTGTTTATAAATTTATAAACATGCGAAAAATTTTCTATTATTACCGCAGAATAAAAAAATTGTATGAGAGGACAAAAATATATAGAATAATGAAAATATATTCGTGGCAAAAATGAGTGCGGCGCTTTTATGTATATATATGTATAAAGATCGCATTTGCAAGCTTCCTTTTTGACAGTAATGATCAGAAGATTACATTGTGAAAATTTGAATAATTTGTCGGTCGTTATTTGCCGGGAAATTGTAATTTTATGCAAACGAGATAAAGGATCAAAGTTACAAGCTTCCAAGAATGAAGAAGCAACGAACCGACCACGAATCGTAAAATGGCATGAAATGTGAAAGGGTTCGCAAAGAATGACAGAACTATCGATTAGTGCGAGTGTAGAGCAGCTTTTAGTCCCCATTATGCCATGACTTCTTTACACTTACAGAAATACGGATGTTTTCTCCTTTTATGTTAAAGTCAAGTTGTGTCAAAAGATTATACCAGCTGGTCACTTAAAGAGTGGCTACTGCCTTCATTGTAAAACCCAAACTTTTTGTATATATTTATGTACATTCGTCTAATATGCAACACACAAAAATATATGAATATTTTTTTTATTTTTAATTTCCAAATTTTAAATTTTGAAAAGTTTATTTATTAATAATAAAGTACTTTTATTTATACTGTTAAAAGAGTTTAACAACGTATCGAAGAAAAAAACGTGTTGCATTTTATTTGAAATGCAACATAATTTTCAGCGTTGACTTAAACTATATAAAAAATCAGAAGAGTAGTAAAGTTTGGACTCGAAATATATACCTATATTTTTTATAGCAATGTGTAGTTTTGAAGTTGTATTATATATATCGAAGGTATCCTCGCTTGTGGTAAACCACGTAGAATTCTGAATTCATCCTACACGTTCTTATTCGTTAAAATTTGAAAAGTGACAATTCTTTTGGTGTGCCATTAATCAAAGCAACATTTCCACGCGAGTGATTTCTCGAAAAGTACGCCGCCCCGTTATGGGGAAAGATACAAGAATCACCACCGGGGCCAGATGGCCCGTGCCAGAACGTCAGAACGTCGACGTCGTTCTCCATTTGATTTTCTCTCATTCACTCTCTTCCTTTATCTCTTTCTCTCTCACCGCCATTGATATATCCACATACGTGAAACGTTGTCGCGTCCGCGTAAGGGTATATAAATAATCCTATAACGTCCCTTTATTGTTGAAAAGCAGTGCGGTGTAAGGACATTGTGTTTCGTGGTCTCGTGTACCCACAGTCTTCCTTTTTTTAATGCAGGAGGGTTCAATCACGATGAGAGATTCAGACAGCTCGCGCAGCTTCTTGTGATTTCTCCTCTTTTTCTTTTAGATCATTTTGAATTTGGTGGCATATGTAGGTGTAGAGAAGAAAATATAATATAAATAAAAATGATAGAGGTTCCTTTTCAATGTATATACATGACGCACGTGGAGTTTAGATATATGTTGTAAAGGATGTGGCACGCATCAACGATAAAAATCTTTGATATATTAAAAATCTGATTCGAGAAAATTATAAGACATTAGGGGTATTTTAGATTTTCACTATAAAAACAGGTGGAAAAGTAAACAAGTATTTTTATAAATAAAAAAATTATTTTATATAGTCCGAATCTTCATCTCTTTTTTATTAAAGAGCTGGCAAACAAAATTGATAAAAGAACAGAAACTTAGCAGCTGGCCATTGTTATAAACAATTTATATCGTTTATATTTTTTTTTATTTTTATTCTGATTATCTCAGATACATATTTGACGAATCACTCTTTAATTCCTGATATTAAAAAGTAATTTTGGTCGAAAATTATTCGAGTTGTGGATTTTTTAATTTGACTTTTTTCGATTTTTTGATTTTTTAAAACGGGCGGGTGGGTAGTTGATGAAAAAAATTCGCATTACTCTCAATTTAAAGAGCACGAATCACTCTTTAATTCCTGATATTAAAAAGTAATTTTGGTCGAAAATTATTCGAGTTGTGAATTTTTTTATTTGACTCAGGGAAACCGCAAAATGTTATTTTCAAAATTCCCTGACTTTTCCGTCACTTTTCCCTGACTAATTTTTTATTTAACCTGACAAAAACGTCTAAATAAAAAAAACTGAATTGAATTATGTATCAAAGTTTTTAAAATTTTTTGTTTCTTTCGATCAAAGTTCCCTGACTTTTAAAGAATTTTTAAAATTTTCCTGATTTTTCCCTGACTATAAAAATTCCCTGACTTTTCCCTGATTTCCAGTTTTTCCCAGACTTGTGGCCACCGTGAATTAAAAATATAATTAAAACTGCTCGTTTTACAGTAATTAACATAAATTGTCCAATGAAAAAAAGTTGTACACAACAACGTTCTACTGTCAGTGGTAGAATTATTTATAAAATAAAGTCAATTTTTTTCTTGCCCAAAGTATAATTCAAGAGGGATAAAAAAAGCCCTTGAAAAGAATAATTGAATATAATTAGAAAAAAGCGGAAGAGAACGCTATACCGAAGCGTCTGCCGCGTATTTGTCGTGTTCTGTAAAATAAATCATGAGTACATTGTGGATTCATCCACGTGGAAGAGCATAATAAAATTTTGCCCGCCATGGCAGGGGCGGTGACTGTGCGGTTGCACTCTAGTCGTTTTCGAGGGAGGGTCCTAGTCAAGGGCTATTATAGGGCTTGCCGGGGGTTGCTGGAGGTTTCCATGGGTACCCACGATTTTTTTTCTGAACAATTGGGGTTCCAGTGGCTCAAGGGGATCGTGCAACACGAGGGTTTTCGCTCGCGGGGCGTGGGACAAAACACTGTACACGTTATATACTATTCTGCAAATTTTATTTATCATATTCTCTATCAAATATTTTTCTCTTAAAATTTCCATAAAACTGTTACAAGTGGCTCTCACAAAATGCATATATTCATGCAAGAAAATCTGATTGGGATAATCTCACATTTAATGAATCTGTATAGGATTTCAAAAATTTCAACAATTACTATTTTTGTAATTATTTAATTTTCAGTGACAATTATTTAACAGTATTCTTATAAAAAAAAATCCGAAGTAAAAAATAAATAATAAAAAATGGGACTTATTTTGTAAACCATTTGACATTTAAATAATATAAAATTTCATGAAAACCCGTGTGGCAAAATGTTAGGGAACTGATTGGACCCGGATCAGACCGTCTGCTGTCTTTTTTGGCGCTGATCAGACCGTCTTGACGGGGCGCTAATCAGAATGGTGACGATTTATCCATGCCACGGTCTGATTAGACGAGCTATTTATGGGCTGATCAGACGAGCTATTCATGGTCTGATCAGCAGAACCAGTAAAATCTACTGTAGCTTATTGTAATAATAAATGAGGAGTAAATTAAAAAGACTAATAAATCCATTCTCTAAATATTGTAATAAAAAGTGATTTTTATAAACAATTTGTCAGAATGTATTTATCAGGTTTTGTTAACTTCTCATAGTACGAAATTTTCTCATTCTCATTGTACTTAAAAATCGAGCCCTTAATCTTTTCCTCTTTCTTCCAACAGAAGAATCAGATTCTTCATTCATCTTGAAATGGATATCAGTAGGCTACTAATAAAACAAATTTAAAATAAACTTATAACTTCAAAAGTCATTTATAAATTTACAAAATTTAAAATGTAATCAAAAATATAATTCGTAGACAACATTAATCTATCTATTCTAACCTATAATTTTAGTATTTTATATTGGAAAATATATACTATGTAATATGTGAATATGTTTAATATTCTTATTTATCAAACATATTGCACATAAAATAAATTTATTATTTAAGGTACTTACATAAACGAATGCACTAGTTTTATTCCAATTTTGTGTTTAAAACCACTAATGACACAAGTGATTGTTTATCTCAGTTTTGGTGAACATAACCAACAAATCTAAGTAATCTAGACCAAGTACAGACGGTCTTGACAGAGGCTGACAAGATTGGTGAACATAACCAACAAATCTACTTAATCTAGACCAAGAATAGACGGTCTTAACAGAGGCTGACAAGACGGACATTTTAGACTTCAAATTTATTCAAATCTGCCCGTCTTGTAAGTTCCTAATCAGATCCCTAACAGACCGTCTAAATCAGACGGGCTAGTTTAATGCTAGTCGGGAATCTAGACTGCCACAACATTTTTCCACACGGGTTAAATTAAACTAAATAAAACAATTACAAGAATTAGAAAGAAAATGCGAGAAATATTTTAATAAGTTATAAATAATTTTATAAATTAAAAATGAACAGTATTCGGAAAAAAGAAATAATTTCCCTGATTTTTCCAATTCCTTTGACATTTTTTGGTCTTTTAGTTACAATTTTCAGGAGGAGTTTTATATTCTCCCTCCTTTTTCTCCATTCTACACGTTTATAGGCCAGAAAAAAAATGCATTTGATAGGAAAGAGTCAATTAAAATTGACTATCAGAAAGAATTTTTGTGTCTTTTTCTATCTATATATATAACACAGAATGTGAATCTGCGTTTCATCGATCATTAGCAAAGCGTTGTTGGATATACGTTGTTTTGCAGATCGAATGCTGGAGGCAAAAAGAGTTTTTGAAAACGGACTCTGCACTCCTCTTTTTTTTTACCTCCCTATATGGCCATTATGTGGCGGTTCTATTGATTTTCCATCAAAGAATCGTATATGTACACGGTATCTGCATTTTGCCGCTCATGTAAAAAAGCAAATAAGCCTAGTCACACAATTTTTCTCGTATTGTTTTTCTTTTTACAATTTTTAAACAATTTTTTTTTCCTTATATTGAAAATAGTGCACTAATAATTCTAGATATATGTATCTTATGGGAGGAATTGTTCCTGGTAAATTAAGAGACAAATTTTTTTTCTGTATTTTCTTACATTTGCCTCAATTTGCATTTAAATGTAAAATGTACATTTCTTTACGATTCTAATTACTATCGAGGTAGAGTCTCTCCCAAAGTGGAATTCAGAATGCAAAATTACCGTTTTCGAAAAGGAGAAAAGTAAATAAATACCCGTTCTACATTTAGAATTTATACGCGCGACTTCGTGGTGATTCAAATACGAATAAGTCTCGTAAGTTCTTGTCATTCAGAGTAAAAGGTTAAAATAAAGTGTCAGACAATTGTATATAATTGAACCAATTTCTTCGGTATTTCACGTTTTTTCTTTTGTCTTTTTTCTTTTTTCTTTTTTTTTTGTACTGTAGTAATACTTTGCCATTCTGCACGGAATTTTTGCTAACGATCTCGCAAAATTACATTTGTTTCATTTTCGATTTTAGTAAAAAGAAAAATTCGTCCAATTTGTGATTAAAAAAATGACTGACAGACTCAAATTTTGGACAATATTATTTTTAAATTATTTTTAGTAACTTTTTCCATTTTTTAGTTAAGTTTAACTTATTAGAATAAGTAAAGACTTTAGAAGTCTTCAGTATCCGTGGTCGTTAAGACGTCGGATGAGATTATCCGTTTGTTCGGAGTTCGATTCCCCATAGGGTCGAGTAACAATTTTTTCATAAATATTTAACAGTAAAAAGTGTGGAAACAATAAACAACAGTAAAAAGTAGAAAAAATATTAATACAACAACAAAATAATAGAATGGAAAAAAATAAAAAGATAATAAAGAAAAATAATAAAATATTAAAAAGCAATGGAAATAATAAAACAAATACAAAGTAATAAAAAGTGATAAAAAGTAATCAAAACAAGAAAAAAAAATAATGGAAATATATAAATATTAAAAAGAAAATAAATCAAAATAAACCAAAAGCGTAAGTAGGTATAAAAATAATCAATTTTCATTATTTAATTTTTTACGTTGACAAGATGTTTACGGTAATAAAAGTCATGTTTAAAAATATTTTTAATCTTCGAAAAAAATTTTTTTTGACAATTAAGAAGAAATTCTGTCGTATTTTTTATTATAAATTCTATTCTTGCGTAGGTAATAGATATTACTTAAATATTTATACTAGACTTGGAAGCTGGAGGCTCGTAAATTCATTAATTAACACGTGACACTTTAAGTTCGTTAAAAAGCGATGATGAAGTAACGTACCCAATAATTGGCATCAAACTCAAAACCAATTTTGTCTCGTGTCATCAGTTCCCCCCCCTGATAATTTAAATTCATAAAATTGAGAGCGTGATGTATTTTTTTTTTGTTGATAAAAAACGTTTAATAAGAAACGTCTCCAGATAAATAATACACAATTTGTTAGATAAAAATAAATCCAAAAACTGTGGATAAATTAATTCTGATTAAGAAAAATGGAAAATTTTTCATTAAAAATTTTAAACTATATTTTAAAATATAATTAATGAAAAAATTGAACTATTAATGGGAGAAAAATTTTTTCTGAATTCGTTAAGAAACAATTTTTTTGCCCTTTCTTTTTTTCTCTGTCTCAGAAATGATGATTTATCATTATTTTCATAATTAAAAAATAGTCACGTAGCGGAATATCATGTAAAATTCTGACAATGATGAATCTAGAATTAAAAGTGTGCTTTGGAGACATATATATGTATAAGGGCATTTTATCTCACAATTTAGATTGCGGTAGTAAATTACTTTTCACGATACTACTTTGCTCTTGGTCTCGTGAAAAATTCAAAAGCTACATCAAGTCATGGAGAAAAACCTGACAAAAGGATCTTCTTTATAAAAATAAAGAATAAAGAATTTTTTGGTTAAATAAATTTTTTTTTAAAAGTTAAAAATA
>JUFY01028971.1:0-13520 GCA_001855655.1 Leptopilina clavipes | reverse complement strand
TTTAATTAAAAATTGTATAGAAAATAATTTATTTTTAGAAGGGTTATATATGTAGTTGTAATTTCCTAGAAATTATTAAATTTCAGAAAGTTTTAAATAATATTAATAAATATTAAATAATATTAAATATTAATATTTAAGTATTAATTCTTAAATAATATGAATTAATTTTCAAAAAATTATAATAAAGAAATTCTTAAAATTAATTTTTATTTAAATACTTTTAACAATTTTTGTACAGATAATAATTTTTCAATTATATAAAATTCAAAAATTTCCAAAATAATTGAAATTTGGTAAAATCATTTAAATATAATTCAATTTTTGGAAAATTGTTTGAAACAGTAATCAAATTTTTGCGAAGAATTTTCATTATAAATATGAAAATGATTTCACCGAAATTTTAATAAGTCTAAAAAAGTAAATTTAAAAAAAATTTTTAATTACTGTGTTCAAGGATAATATTGAATATTAAAAAATTATGGATAAAATAATTCGAAGAATTAGTTTTTCAAAAATATTATCATATGTAATTTTTCGAAAATAATTCAAGTTCTTAAAAGAATTTTTCTATAATTTAAAAAAAAAATAATTAATTTTTTTGAAGAATTTTAATAAAAAATTTTTCAACCTGATTGTTTTCTCCAAAATGTTTAAATTATTCCAAAAAAAATCGTAAAGTTATTATTTTTTCCATGTATTTGAATTTTCGAAAAAATATATTATTAAAAAAAAATTGAAAATAATTTGAATTTTTAAAAATTAGAATAATAAAATTCTAAGAAATACTTTTTTCAAAAATAATTTAATATAATTTTTAGAAGCTGTATATTTTCATTAATTTTCATTTTTTAATTTACACTTGAAGATTTTTCATTAACATTTTTGAGAATTCAATTTTTTTCAAAATTTTTGCAATTTAAATTCTTCAAAAGTTGATTTTCAAAAATTGTAATAAAATATACTTGAAAAAAATCAAATATTTTTAATTATAAATTTTACAAAATTTCAATTATTGTACAACAAAATCGAAATAAGTTGCACATTTTATACTATAAAAATGGGGCATTTCGTTGCAATATTTGGAAGAAATGTAGAAAAAGTCGCAATTTTTGAAAATAATTTGCAAAAAATTGCATTTTTTGAAAATAGTCGAAAAAAGTCGAAAAAGTCATAAAATCTGAGGGCTAGAAAATTGTTTTAGGTAACTGGACCTAAATTCAAATTTCGATTCATTTTGAATGATAAATAATTAAATACCAGGAGTAAAAGATTTTTCCGCAAATATCAGAGTCAAAGATCCAAGTTGAATTTTTTAATATTTAGAATTACGTCTGCGGGTATAATTGAAAGACAATAAGGTTATATTTCCATTTTCATAACTCATTTGCTACTCTCTCTCTCTCTCTCTCTCTCGTGAGAAGATGCTGAGTCGAGTCCTGCATGAAAACTGAAAATGTAACACCACTAAGAGGATTCTCATACACTATCCTAAATTCTCTATTGTCAGAATTTGAAATGACCCGAGAAGTGCAATTGAGAAGCTGCAAAGGAGGGCAAGGCAGGAAATTTATACAGCGTCTTACGGGGAGTAGCTGCAAAATTAATGACTCATGATGAATATTCATCGACTTGAATCCTTCTAGACCGGAAGAGTTTTATTAAAATTGAAGGACTAGACTTTCGAACCGCATAATTCAAGCCTTATGTACACCGTCCGATTTTCTCTATTGTGACACACAACCCTCTCGTTAATTAGAATCCAAACTTTACAATTAAACACGCAAAAAAAACAAACGATTTCATTGCACGTAACACAAAAATATCTAAATACTTTTTTCAAATTTTTTTCAAAACTTTATTTTCTTTTTTTTACCTCTATTGAAAATTAATTATTATATTTCTCTTTTTCATTTGTGAAAATGTCTTTTTGTATAAAATATGATTTACACTGAAAATTAACACTTTTTTTCGATTTTAGGTCAATGTCTGGAGGACAACGGCAGTATGGGTCATCGAGCATCGTACCTGACTTTAAGTCTTATCGTGATAATTCTTGCTGTGTTTAGGTGATTCTAAACAAAAGGAAAAAAATTGAATTCACTTGTTCCTGGAAATTCTGGGACTCAATGGTATATTGTACATAAGAAGAGAAAAGAGAAATACCGATCACATTGAAATCCATGAGTTTTAGATTTTTTCTAAGACTCCTATTCTGTCAGGGAAAGTTAATTCACAGATGCTCAAAGTGTTTCGAAGGATCATCAATTTTCCCGACGCAAATTATTTGCGTTTTTTTTCTGTTTTAATTTTTATTTCTAAGAATTGTAGGCACAGTAACTAATTTAGTTAGTTACACATTTGTAACTCTGGACTAGAACCATATCATGGTACGAAGTCGCAGTCGGAATCGGGAAATTAAAGGGAATCTTGTTTCACAAGCTAAATGAAAAACAATATTAATTTTCCTTAAAACTGGCTTCTTAATTAAATAGACAAAAAATAAAGAAAAATGTTGCAGAAAAATATTTAGAAACTCACTTATTTTTCTGCAACAAAATTATTAATTATGACAATTTTAGAGGAGGATAAAAAATAAATCTGATGGACGGTATGGAATGACATTTTGCAAAAAGAAACCAAAAAATGGGACGATTCCTACCCGTCGACAAAGGTGTAAAATGTAAATTGCGCAACTGTGATTAATTTGTCGCCGGTGAAGATTGTCGATTTTTTTTTCTTTCTAAAATTTGCATATTCCTTTCAATGCTCCTCATGCGCACGCAATATCCACAAGTTCTCTTATAATTTTTCCAAGTACCGAACTTCGAAATCTACTCCAAACTATATAAAGCAATAACGACATAAAATTAAATGTCGTTGAATGATGAAAAAGAAAATGTTGAATGAATCGAAGTGAAAATATTAAGACAGAATAATCTATTATTAAATTATCAATATTTGATTGAATTATCGTGAGATGAATAATTATAGCAAAATGATGAACGACGATGACATTATTGTAACTTTACAGAGTCTATATTATATTATTGTACAACCATCTATTAACGAATATTCAAATCGCTTGTCAGAGCGCAAAAAAAAAGATTAATTAAAAACCAAGAGTCAACTATATTAACAAATTGAACTGTCAATTTTCTTCCTTATTTCTTTTTTGCATTCTTTACAAATGTTTACAAACTTAAAAAGTTTTCTTTTTCGAGACTTTTCAATTTAATTCTAATATATTAATAATCAGTGAAGCTAGTAATTAGTCAGCTTGATAATTAATTATGCGAGTAATTCATTATCAAGTTGCAGTTAATTTACCAAAGAACGTCTTTCAATCTCTGCTTCCACCTGTTTTTTTCTCTCTCTCTCTTTTTTTTCACAAACTCTTTTAGAATTCAAGTCATAAATTTTGCATTAGCCGGAAGCATTTAAAAAAAAGTATTAATTAATTTACTAATTTCAATGAAAAATGAACATTCGAAAACGTTTAAAACTTTTAAACGTTCAAGATAATTCAATTAAATGAAACAAAACTAAAATGAGTTAATTAACGTATATACTTTTAAAGCAAAAAGTAGTTTCGGTAAAATTTTTTTACGTATCGAATATATGTGTAATGATTGATTTAAATTAAGTGGCTTTTTTCCTGTATTGATGTTCCTTTTGCACTAATAAAAGTGAAAGACACGATTTGAATCTCAACTTTTAAGTGAAAAGAAATTATTCTAAAGTACTGGAAAAAGCCCATTTAAATTTAAAGTGTAGTTTCTAGTGCAAGGCAAAAAATAGTGAATATAGTACTATTTAGCGTAAATTAATTAAATAGTAAGATTTTTAGCTTTTAGAGATAAGCTCAATGTGACAGCAATCAGATAAATTCTCGCGGTTCATTATCGATTAATTACTAATTCATATTTTGTACATTTAAATTGTCTTTGCGTATTTCTACATTTTACAAATAATTTTTATTCTAACAAAAAAATAATTGAATGATTATTTTATGAAATGAAGTGACGAATATAAATAGAAGAGAAAATGTAAATTGAAAAAATTTCTATTTGTTCTCAAGGCGTGAATTAGATATGGTAAAAGAAATACTAATGATGACGTGTTTTCACGCATGAATGAATATTTTATGAATCGATGCATAAGATTGTCATTATTTTCGATTGGCCGCTCGCAATAGCAAACAAAGCTATATTCGATAATTATAGATACATCCCCAAACATTGTTACTGGACCCCTCGGGGGTTTGACAAATATTATGCATCGCTTAATGAGATTCATGCAATCGTTCGCTGCACGTAATCCTACAAATTTACATCAGAAACATGAACTACTGTTTGTCTTTATACATCCATCTAGGCTTTTAGATCAGAAAGTCAATTTATTATGTAAACATTAGATATTTCATTTGTAAAAAATTATATACCAAAGAATCGAACATTTTCTCTAAGGAACAAAAATAATTCTCCTTTTCAAAATGCAATTTTTTCTTTAACTTTGCATTTTAGAAGATAATGAATCATAAATATTCTTTTGTTTTATTTTCGAAACTACAGTGTAAATTGAAGAAATAATTTATTTAGAGGATGTGTGAATATTCAAAGACAAGTTTTTTGAAAAATGTAATAGTGCGTCTTTGTTCTCATTTGTAAATATATATGGTAATTAGAAACCACGAGAACTTATAGTGACAAAGAATAATTTTGAAATTTGATTTTTCCGTCAAGAAAAATCTTTCATTTTTAAAGAAAACATCATATTTTTGTTTTTTTATAGATATTTCTGTTGTGATTAAAATTTTAATAAAAGATATTAATGCAATTTCAGGATTGACACAAAATTTCACATTTAAATACCATTTATTATCATACAATCACACATGAATGAATTTCACGCCTTTGAAAATAATATTTGTTTTGTCAATCCTGAACGTTTCAGAGTTACCGTTAGAAAACTTTTAACGACATACAATTTAATTAAGCGGCTTTTTCTTCTTTCTAATTAAATAACAGTCAACTCGTTTTGTTTGTCAATTTAGAAATTTACTTGCAAAATTTAATACTTTAAACATAACATTTAAATTGATTTTTTAATGGAAGAAAAAATTTTAAACAAAACTTATAAATGAATTAATGTTGTTAAATTCTCTTTTTTTAATGATGTTTTCTTTTACTTAAATGAGATATTCACTTAAAAAACAAATTAATTCTTTTCAAAAACAAATTTTTTGCATAAAAAATATCATTAATAAGTTTTTAAATTCTTTTTTAATTTTTTTTTCACATATTTGCAATTTGAAAAAAACATTTTCCACATAGATAAACTTTTACAATCCATTACAATGTGAATATTTAAGTTTAGTCAGTAATATTTTAAGACTCTTGTTTCAAGTTTTTAATTGCTTCCAATGAAAAAAAAAGATTATAGATAATACAAATAATATTAAAAAAAATATATATATAAAAAAATGGAACAGCCATTATTAGAAACTTGAAATGAAAATAAAAAAGATTTTATCTTGTGAAAAATTTCGACTCTCCACGTGACATATTGTAAAAATCTTGTATAAATACCTAATTTTAAGCTAATTACCGAAAGCAATCGATTTCGGAGCAATGTAAAAATTAAGAAACTCTGCGATAAAAAAAAATTAATAGCAATTAATAAAATGAAACTTGATCGTTTTATGCAATCTTCAAGTGTTTGCAAAAACGTTCGTTGGTTTAATAATTTCGCAAAAAATTTCCAAAAGCGATATCGGATTTTTCTTTATAAATTCACACTCTCTTCTTAACATTGTTTTCTATTTTTAATAAAATATTGAAATATCTTTCAGTATTTGGATTTTTTTATCATTCTAAATGTAAAAAAAATTCAAATACTTTAAGAATTTGTTGCTACTATGAGTTTCTTAATTATATTTTTTAAGAAATAATTGTGTTGATTGAAATTTTCAAAAAAAAAGAAAGAAAATTAAACAACTACTCATCTAAGATAAGGTGCCAAGCCAAATCTATTTCTAGATTTAAAAAAGTTTAATGCTCAAAAAAATTAAAAATCAAGGCTCATTGGAAAATAATTGTCGCATAGTTTAAAAAAACAATTGAACTATTTATTTGATTAATTAATAATTTTGTATATAATTAAAAGTTATTTATTATTTTATTTTTCTAAAAAGAGAGATAGAGAGTGATTTAAAACAAAATCGAAAATTCTGTTTCAAAAAACAAAACGAAAAAAAAATTCAATCTAATTTTATGCAATTATTGCTGAGAAAAAATAAAGCATCAATGTACTCTTTATTAAAAAAAAACAAACAAACAACGAATAACTTAAGCCCAGTGTGTACAAAATCGAGATCTCTCTGATTAATCATTTTACTATCGAATCTTTGGAGGATCTCGTATTCGTACATTTTTGTATATCTGTAGTTTAATAACACCTCCCCACTCCCCCCTCATGTAATTTAAATTTTAAACAAAGTTAAAATTTATGCAAAGAGATTTTTTTACCAACAAGAATACGTGGCGTCAAAATTCTAAGCATTACAGTATTTACCCGATATTATACAAAGAGAAAAATGAGAATGAGAATGCGAATACGTGTAATCTTTCTGAGAATGAATGAACAAAAAAAAGAAAAAAAAATGAGTGTAAGCGCAACCTGTGCCTTGTAAACTATATATATATATATAAATTATATATATACAAATATATATAATTGAAAATCTCACGATAATTGTTGATAACATGCCTCTTTTTTTGACAATTCCTTCCCTTCTCTGACATTTACATATTTTTCTAATTTCTTAATTTTAAGTTAATAATTTTTATTATTTTTACTTTAAAAATGAAAAATTTTCCAGTTGAAATAATAATTTACAATTCGAAGGAAATATAATAATCAAGTTTAAAATTCAGAATCAATGATTCAATTAGATTTTGAATTTATTCATTCAAAGTGAATATAAATTTTATTTCTAATTTCTATCCTTGGCCTCAAAAATTCTCCTTTCTCTTTCAACTAGACGACATATGTGTTTGTCTCAAATGAGGGTATTTAAAATGTTAAGTAACTTAAAAAAAAAAAAAATGTCGGACAACGACCCTACTCTACTTATTGACTCAACATTAACACTTAACGGACACATTAAGAATCAAAGAGCATTTTAATTCCATTGCTTTTGTAGCGTTTCACTTGAGTCATCCTCTTTCCTCTATTTATAGCATACAAAATTCGTGCCACATGACAACAAAAATAAAAATACAAAAAAAAAAATACAAAAATTCATATATATGCAAATTCTAGAAAATTTTTACATTTTTAAATTACTAAATTTTGTCAATATTTTTCAAAAGAAAAAAAATGCAAAAAAAAAAAATTACTAATAAACTAGTTCAAATTTAGAAATATTCAGCTGTTTAAAAATTTTAAAACACTCGATTTAAATATTTCCTAATGTTTACAAATTTTCGAAATATTTCATTATTTTAGAATTTCAGGATAGATTTATTTTCTATTTATTTTCTAGGTTTTATTAAAGTTAGAGACTTGGAATAATTTTTTATTTCACAATTTCGATGGATTTTATTCTAAAAAAAATTTATCGTAGAAATAGTTTTTAAATCAATGGAAATATTCCATGTTTATGAAAGTATCCGAATTTTATCGCACATTAACTAATAACTAAATTACAAAAAGTTTTCCCAATTCAAGTTAATAGTGATAATATTAACAAGTAAAGCAAATTCTTTTATGTGCCGACCTTATCAATCGATCTTAAGTGAATTAAATGTTATCTTAATAAATATTATTCCAATTGCTTGGAATTAATAGATTTTCACAAACATCTAAATTTTCCCCACTTATTTAATTAGTTATCTAATTTTTTTTAAAATTATTTTAATATAAAAAAATGTTTCTTTGCTGAAACAATTTTAAATCAATTCCTCTTAATCTAAATGAATAAACAAAAAATTTTAATTGAAAAAGAATATAAAAGAAAGATTATAAATAGATAATTTGAAAATTCTTGCGCGAAACTTATGCGACTTAATAAAATTGACTTTGAGGAGGTTCAAAAAAATTAAAAGATAAGATTGCTCGGTTGCTTAAAATATATAATAAAAAGAATTTTTTATTACTCATTTTTATTACTCAATCGTTAATAAAAAAGACTTAGACAACAATTACCAATTAATTTCGCATTTATTTCGGTAATTTAGCAATAAAAAAACAAACAATTCTTTTATCTTACAATAAACTGTAAATTGATAAAAATAATATATCTCTATTCTTTTTAATTTTTAAAAATTTATTATTCACAATTCAGGATTCGCATGTAATCAGAAATTTTTAAATGTTAATTCTTATATCGAAAATCAATTAATTAATCATTTCAGAAATATTTAAAGCAGAGACAAAAAATTAAATAATTGAGAGAATTATCAAAAGTTTAGGCACAGTATTTCAATAAAATATATTTAAATGAATTATAATCAAAGAATGAAAGTTGGAATAATTCACAAAGTTTATATTTCATAATTAACTAAATGTAGATCCGTTGATTAAAATATGATTTATTATTAAATTAATTCTTCAATTAGCTACATTTGAAAATTTAATCTTTTGAATTATGCGGTAATATTAATTATTAATTGAGGTTTTTTCTATATTTATACGTAACGTTAACGAATCAATTAAATTAATTTTGATGAAAGAAAAAATTATTATTATCAAATTATTATTGATAATAATATTATTATCAAATAAATATTTACTTGAAGTAGATAATTTTTACGTTAATCAAATTACATTCGAACCAATAATTTCTGAAACAAATATACATTTTATTTGACTGAAATAAAAATTATTCTATAGAAATAAAATAATATTGATTTGATAAGTATAATCTTTGAATCGACTAAATTTTTTTTCAGTTTATTGTTTCTTGTCTAATTATCAATAATAATAGTAATTAAAATTTTTTAAAATTCTTTTATTTATATTTTTTATTGTTTTATATATCGAATTGAAAGTGGTACACTGAAAAAAAATTTATTTGATTCAAATAATGAATTATACTTGACTATTATCAAATAAATTATTACTTTTGAACCAAATAATTTTTATTTCAATCAAATAAACTGTGATAAGTCAATAATTTCTGCAGTTGAATAAGCAAATACCATTTAATTGACTCAAATAAAAATTATTTGGTTCCAGTAAATATTTATTTGAATCAAATAAATATTTTTTCAGTGCAATGTTTTAATAATTTTTTTAACATCTTAATTAAGTCTTAATGGGGATTTCTTCGAGAAAAACCGCTTCGTCATATTAATAATTCAAAATGATTTTATTAAGAACAAATAACTTCATTGAAGCAATATTTCGTGCAAGAATGTGTAAGTGGTATATTTCAAAAATTTTACAATTCACGCAATTTTTATGTCTCAATTGAGATAAACGGATATTTTTAACTTTTATTTCTAGAAGTTGAAATGACGTTGCAAAATTTTTGCATTTACACTATTTCCTACTCTATAAATATTATTATTATTATAAATAAATTTATTTTCTGTTTTATTTTCTTCTTTTCTGCAATTTTTACAATAGAAATAAATTTTATATTATTATTATTATTATTATTTTAATTATTTTATTATTATTATTATTATTATTATTAAAGTAAGTGACCCTTTTTCGCGCATTATAATTAAAAAACTTGTATCAACCACAAAAGGATTTAGGAATGAGATAATAAATTCCACAGGAAGCGACGAATGTTAGAAAATTTAGTTTAAAGTGGTTAAACCGTAATTGAAAAAATTTAAATAAATGTCTCTCTCTCTTTATCAGCAAGTGACTTTACGAAAATAATGAATTTCTTACATTATAATATAATGTAAGAAATTCATTATTTTCGTATGATATGAATTGACACTTTTTTTTTTAATTCAATAATCTATTTACTTCTTTTCATTTTTGTCATTACGAGGAAAAATGACTAATCAATCTGAAATTATTAATTTGCAAAAAAAACAGAAAAAAACAAATTTACTAAATAGAGGAAAGAATTTGGAATTAAAAAAAAATAAAGACATTTGTCTTTATTTAAATTTATTATTTATCATTATTTAATAAATGCAAAAAATGAAAATAAATTATTTATTTTGGCTGAAGAAAAGAAATGAAAAATGTTTTGAATGTAGAAAAGAAAGATTTTTAAGTTTTAAAGGAGGGCTTTTTTTTAGAAACAAATATCGTGGAAATGAGTTTATTACACCGTAATGATTAAATGAGAATAAAGAGGGGGGGAATTGAGCGATATCGATCAACGGAGAAGTCGTACTTATATGATGATGTCGGCACACTCCAGTCATTTGCAACGTGTTCGCGACTCTATAAAGAACTTCTGTTTCGTATAAACGTTCAAAATTTAATTCGTGAAAAAAAAAATATAAAAAAAAATATATATTTGAAAGAAATTAAAAAAATAAAAAAATTTACAAGTCAATTAAAAAACATTCCTATGAAGCGGAAAATTTCGAAAGATTTTCAAGTTTGGAGAACAGGAAAAATGCTCAGTGGTGGCTGATATTTAATTTCGGAAAAAAAGAATTTTTTCATTTTTTTTCCCCAAAAGGAATAAAAATTGGAATTTTTCACTGAAATAATATTGATCGATTGGAATTGAGATTATCAGGTCGACAAGGTAGATTTTACATGGTCTCACAGGAGGTCAACTCTACCTTGAAACGGGAGCCGAAGACAGACTCGAATTACAAGTATTGAAAGAAGACAGAAAAAAAAATTACCGCCTCTTCTTCGACAAAGAAAGGTCTGTTTCATTCACTTTTTTTCATCAAACATACATTCAAGAAAAATGTAAATTTAATTTTACAATATCTAATTAGTTTATAAACCCAAAGTTTAATTTTATTTTTATTATTATTATTTTTTTTTTGCAGTTGAGAATTAAAAAACAGTAAATTCGTGTGAAATCAATAAATTGAGGAAATATTCCCTCCAACTCGAAATACAATTCAAAAAAAAGAATAATAGTGTTTTATTTTTAGATCTTTGGGACACGAGTGCGCGCGTGAATTATTTACATGTTTTTGAATCCAGAAATAAGATTCAATTTCAGGAAAAATACTCGAAAATGTATTTCTTCTCTTTTTGATTATTATTTTTTTTTCTTTATATTTGTGTAAGAATTTCTTTCTCCTTTTGCGGTAAATAATGAACAATAAAATAATTATCTTCATCGCATATATGTTAATAATTCGAAAATGATTAAAAATTTATAATATTTTTGCTTGTAACTAAATAATTTATAAAATTTATTTGCCAAGAGATAAAATCTCTTTGAACATTTTCTGCGGTATAGATATAATTTAACAAGTTATTTAATTCAAGAAGTTTGTCAAAGATAAGATTCACAACTTCCGTTCATTTATATTTCCTAAAGAAAAAGAGAGAGAGAATATTCGAGTACAAATATTTGTGACTTTTCTTAATTTATTATAAAGTAGATATTGACAATTTGTAATTAATGAATTTCCATGTAGAAGATAATTTCTCCCAGGAATATTGAGAGAAATAGTTCGTTAGCGTAATCAAGATCATCGTTTTGCATTGCATCAAATTTGTCTTTCCATGTTACAAGACCGGTGTATCTTTGCCCCAACTTTGCAAAACTTATATCAGTTAAAACATATATATTAGCTAAAATTAACTCCCATTCCTTCATGTCAAAATTTATTAATTTATCATCCAAACTTTATTTTTCAATACGTCAAAATTCTATTTATATTTTTTAATTTTTATTTATGTTTATTTTTTTCCATTTATCGAAATTTCACTTTAACGTAATTTTAACTCATTTTCAAATTGATTACACTGAAAATAAATTTGTTTAATTCAAATAACCGATTACTTGTCTATTATCAAATAAATATTTATTTGTATCTAATAAATTTTATCTGAGTCAATTAAATGGTATTTGATTCCAATAAAGAAATTATTGATTCAATTATTGTTTATTTGATTTAAATCAAAAAATTATTTGCTTCAAGTAAATATTTATTTGATAATAGACAAGTAATCGGTTATTTGAATAAAATAATTTTTTTTAGTCACTGGAAATTTAAATTAAAATCCGCATTTTTTATAGGTATAATTTATTATTTATATATTTAATTTTTTTAAATATTAAAAGGAAATATTAAGAGTAAAAATGTATATTTCTTTAAATTTTTTAAAAATATTTATTATATTCACTATTTTTTTTTCTCTCAAAATAATTCTTTTTAATGAAAAAATTTTTTCGAACGTAAAAAATTAATTTACAAGCGAATAAAAAAAATCATTAAAAAATGGCAAAATGTGTGAAAAAATTCCGTCTTTAAAAGCAAATCATTTTAGCAATTTACAATTATTGGGAAAAAATTATTTAATAATTAAAATCACAGCAAGTTGACTACCTTGGTCTATTCTTTTGTTACGCCATCGATAACATTTTTTTTTCTCATTTCAAGGTTAAAGTCATTACCTGAAAAATAACGATGAAAATTTTTGCAAGGCTGATTTTATTTTATCGCACTATTTGCTGTACTTTTAATTATTCAAAATAATTTACGGAAATATTTATTTTCCCTTTTGAAAGGCAAATTTTCATTAAAAGAAAAAAATAAGAATGTAAAAATTAATTTCAAAAAAATTCTCTTTGCAGTAAGAAAATCATAAATAAACAAATGTTCATTTTTTTATGAGTTATCAGTTTACTTGAAAAAATTTTAATAATTATTTTGCTTATTTACAGTAATAATATCAACTTTATAATCTTACAGTAATAAACAGTAATAAACAGTAATAATAAGAATAATAATTTCTTTTTTAAATAACTTTAAAATTATTATTAATAAATTTCTTAACAATATTGCATTGCAATCAAAGTGCATTGAATTATTTATTAGTAAAAACAGAATGAAATCGATAAGTTAATCGCTCAACATTCTTAATTAAAAGAATATAATCATTTTATCGCGAATTTCTTATCTTTCTGTTCCGGATTGTCATTTGACTAATGAATAGTCTTCTTTTTTTTATGTTTTATTAATGACGCGTGAGATTAATCAATCACTGGTTAATTTTGTCTGTTACCGTAAATATTAATTTATCACAATGAATAAAATTTAATCAAATTTCGCAAAAAATTTACCACGCGCGAATCAAATCTTGTTTATAAACTTTTTTGACAATGACCCAAAGTAAATATTTTGGTCAGTGGTTCAGAATTGCAATCACTTTTCACCTATTTGTTATTATTTTTGCGACTTAATCTAAATTGCTTTTTAATCGTCGCGACAAGAAGTGGAAGAAACATTGAAAAAATTTTCAAACAAATAATACGTTAATATATTTATTTTCATTTTAATTAATTAAATAATTTATTAATATTATAATTTTTAATTTTTTTAATAAATATTTTAATA
>JUFY01028970.1:0-103697 GCA_001855655.1 Leptopilina clavipes | reverse complement strand
ATTATTTTTCATTATTTTATAATATTTTTTAAAATATTTTTTCCAATTTATAAAAAATTGGTGAAAAAAAATTTGTATTTGCAAACATCAAAGTAGATTTGCCGCTTGACAAATTTGATTAATGAATTCTATTTTTGGAACCTATGGGTGTATATGTATATGTTATAATTATATTATACCTATGCCATCTAAATTCTGCGACAAGAGGTAAACTTATAACTAAACTAATAAGTCGACAAACCTTATAAACATAAAGTGATATAGGAAGATGAAGTTATTCTAGGTCGACTACTTCAGTTAAGATTCTTATCTCTGCTACATTGCGTTTTGAACTACATATACAACTTTCTGCTTTCAAAGTTTCTATCCGTAAAAGCGCACAAGTAACTGAATGACGCTCTCACTTTCATAAAATATATTTTACCTTAAACGGAAGAAATTCTTTATTACAAAAGATTTTAATCTTTTAAAAAGTATAATACAGCTTTTTTTAAACATAACTTTAAAATTGTATACATAAGAATGAAAATTTACTATATAAATATTACTATATAAAAAAAATTTACAATATACATATTACTATATAAATATTACTTTATAAATAAAAGTACGAATTTAAAAATTTTTTTACGATCCAAAAGTTCTGAACGTTCAAAAATCAACGAAATATTTTTTCGACACAAATATTTCCAAAAATTTAAATTTTTAATATTTTCAAACATTTTCAAATTTAAAATTCCAAAAAACGTAAATTAAACATTCGAATGTCTTTGTAATTTATTTTTCTAATAGATTAGACAAAATCTGATCTTTGAAGAAAAAATAAATTAATACGAAACAATTTTTTAAATTCTATATATATAATTTTTTTTTGAAAATATTAAAAAAATGGTTTGATGGATGTAAATTTTTAAAGTCGGAAATGAAAATATGAACTATTTTTTGAAAAAATAGTCTTACCGAATATATATAGGTATATAAAATTGGCTTTTGAATAGATGCGCTGAATAAACCTTTCTAGTAATGAAAATAAAAAAATATTATTCTAAATTCGCAAACTCGTTAGTAAAAAAAAAAAAACTTCTCTTATCTCTCATCGAAATTGAAAAAACACTTTTATTATTATTCCCCTATCAAAAAAAGATCCATCATCGATATTTACACCGCATATCGCGTTTTTCTGATGATGGACAAAGTTTTTCTTATACAAATATACTATCAAAGAGAAAACATATCCTGTTTTGTCAAAAAGAATATGAAGATTGATTTTTGTTTGCGAAGATAATCACGATTTGATATCGAATTTATTTATACACGCCTCATCTTTTCCCTAAAATATATTTTTTTATCCTATACCTCTCGTCAGGCCCTTTTGATAACGAAAAAAAGAAAAAAAATATCTTAAAACACTTATCGACAAACGATATAGTCGTTAATCTTGTGGCTTGCTCTCTCTCTCTCTCTCTCTCTCTGCATACTTTTCCAGCAGAAAAATATCTGAGCTAAGTGCATCGATAGTTCTTAAGTGGGCTGCTGAAGCATATCGAGACGAGGTCCTCGCGTGAATTGATCGATTATTTACCAAATGGGAATTAAGTGGCAAAATCTGTGCCAGCAGAAATGTCAGGAACCTAATGGAAATATAAATTTTTCCATCCTATAATAACAAACCAACAGAATTGGAAAAATTATCTCAAAGAAAAAAAAACTCACAGGTTTTTTTTCTACAAAGACCTTGCAATATTTAAACACTTAGTCTTTGTATTTATGATACTTTTAAAATTTTACAGAAGAATTTTACACACTTTAAGTGGACGATAGAAAAAAATCGTAAATAATTTCAATTCTATATTTGTCTGATCAAATGTTGACCTTAACTACTGAAAATTAATGTACTTGATTTTTTATTTTAAAATAATAAATAATAAATATTTTATTATAAACAATAAAATAATGATAATAAAATAAAAAATAATAATAATAATAGTAGTAATAATAATAACAATAATAGTAATAATAAAAATAATAATGGTTTAAAGAAAGTGTTGACGTTTCTGTAATATTAATTCACCTTCTCCAAAGGTGACACACTTTTAGGCTGTCTATTTCACTTTATTATATTGGCAAACATTTCTTACTTTTACATGAGACACTTTAAAAAATGTCGCAAGAGTCAAAAGAAAAAGAACAAAGTGATCTATATATGTGAAAGCAATGGAACTTAATGTTACTATATAGTGCGTTAGGTAAGTGCACCTTACATTTCGCCCCTTGTGACACATACACACACAGGACAACAAGAGACGAAAACTATTTTCAAAAGAGAAAAAGGTTACGACACAAAAAAGAAAGAATAAGATACATGGTTCAGTGAATTAGGAGTAACGTCTGAAACGTCACTCCGAATGCTAAAATGCCAGACAAAAAAAAACGACAATAAAAGAAAATGTCTTTCGCTTTTAAATCCCCCCCCCCTCCAATAAACATCTAAAGTGTTATACAATATACAAAATATATTTTCTATCATACCTAAAATTCAAAATTAAGTCCTATACAATTCTCAATTTAAAAAAATAAAACCAAACGCCACGTTTTTTATTCCACCCCCCCCCTACCCCCGCCACAATAAAAAGAGCGATTTTTCTTTAGCAAAATAAAAGAAGAAAAAAGACCCTTTTTCGTAAGGTGGAAGAAAACAAATCTTTATTTAGCTAAACATTTTTCCCCAAGATACAGTGCGGGAAAAGGGAAGAAAAGCAAGAGAGGAAGGAAATATAAAAGCAGTGCAGGGACTTTTCTTTCCAAGGAAACTTGAAGGCAATGATATATATATATATATATATATATATAAAATGATCACACAGGAGATGCAAGCGAAGAGAATTGTTGCTTTCTATAAAGCTCATGGTTTTCTAAGAGAGAATATATAAAGGGGAAAGAGTATCGCTAAGTAAAAATTGCAGGAACTTCCAGAGGAAGAAAGAAAGAAAGAAAGAAAGAAAGAAAGAAGAAGATAAAAAAAATAATAAAAGATAAAAAAAGACCTCCCGCCCCCGAAAAAATAGAAAATCGACGAAAAATGTAAGTAAAAGTAAAGGAAATGGAGGGGGGGATCGAGTGAAGTGGCAACTTTATTATACGTGATTGATTTCTACCCATCAGAGCTAGCATCTGACTCATTCCACTCTTCCCCCCTCCCCCACCCACCTCTCCGCGAAGTGGATACATAGTGAATGGATTGCTGATGCGAAGAGTGTGTGGATGTGGATCTGGTTCGCTATGGTTGCGCTACGAAGCAATCAGAGGCTGCCGGATTATGTGGCATTTATCCCCCCCCCCTCACCCCATTCACTGATTCGACCGGGAAAACGAGAAGAGGAACAAAAAAAAAAAAGAGCAAAAGAGAAGAGTCCGCGCGCACGCGAATGTATAGTGAATCTCTAACACACACACACACACACACACACCAAAAGAGATGAGTTTCAGAATGAAGCCACGCAAAAAAATTTGATCGCAATTTTGTCCCTTTTGTGAGAATTCAGTTCACGGTTCACGTTGTACGTCAAGATAAAATGAGCTCTCACGACTTTATTTTTTAAGTTTCACGTGTTTAAATCTCACTTCATTCAAATATATATTGCATTTTAAAACATTTCATATATTGTTAAATTTTAATCCGCACTGAATTTTATTATACACAGTGAAAATAAAATTATTAAAAATCATCGACTTGAATTATAAATTGTAAATTATAAAAAGAAAAAATTATTACATTATCAATAAATAAATGTATGAGATTAACGAGTAAATATTCTTTATTGAAATAACATCGCAGTAATACTAGAATTATTAAAATTTTACACTACAGTGTAACACAACATTGACCTATACTACTGAAAACTATTTTATGAATTAGTCTGACAATACCTTGACCAACACTACTCGAAAAACATAATAATTTTTTATATACAACTCTGCCGAAACATTGAGCAATACTACTGAAAAAAAATAACTATATATTTTACTAAACTAGTCTGACTATAGATTTACTTATACTACTGGAAAAAACAATTAAAGTCGCTTATAATATTTTCCCCTGTACTAGTCTGACCACAGAATGACCTATACTACTGGAAACAATTAATTTCTTCTTCAAGTCTGACCAAACATTAATTCATACTACTGAAAATAAATGGTAAACATTCTACTATACTAGTCTGACCATACATTGACCTATATTACTGAAAACAATGATTACTCAATATTAATCCCTGAGTAGGGAAAAATAGTAATAATGGATTTTTTTTCATAGTAACAAAAGTACAGCAGTCGACATTAATTTTGCAAAAGAGTTGTTTTTTAAATGTCTGACCATACAGTGACCTATACTACTGAAAAGGAATTAATATACCACTCGTTAATATTTTTCCCTATAAATCAAGCCTGACTGAATATTCACTTATATTACTGAAAAAATAGTCAACATAATTTTCAGGAAATTTTAAATATAAAAATACTATTATTAACTTAGGAATTTATTACCAAAAAGAATGAATATTTTATTAATATGGGAAAAATTTGTTTTTTAATTAAAAATTGTAATTTTTAATTAATTTTCAAATTAAGTGAGAAATTTTATTTTGTGTGCTCATTCTCATATATATATATATTATTTTAGAGAGTTGGACATTTAAAATGAACAATGTTTTAACTTTACATAAAGTCACTCTCCCTTTTTGGCTCTTAAGAAATTTCGGATTTAATTATCTTTTGTTTCACTAAATGCAGTGTCCACGAGTCCGTAAACAGTAAATGAAGAGAAGATTCTACTACGTTTTATAGTGCAATAAACTTGTTTCACCGTCCGCCAAGAGATAAAATATTCCTACATTCTATGGTTTCAGGAAAACAAGTAAAATTTGTAAATTGGTTTGCTCGCTAAACTTAATTTGTGTTTTAAGAGAATAAATATTTTCCACCACCTTGATTCAATTCTTTGTTTTTAATTTTTCAATATATTATATATAATGCTCTCCCTCATACACAATATATATATACTCATCGTATAAAAATATCCCGTAAAAACAATAATAAGAGAAAATGTTGTTATCCGATTTTATATTTTTAGCAGCACTTTCTTTATTTTATTAAAGCATTTTTTTCGTTTTTTTTTTATTTTTTTTTTAACTTTTATGCTCCAATAAACTAAATAAACAAATAAACTAAAGTTAAATGTTTTCAAAAATATATTTTTTTCCCTTTTAATATATTTATTTCAAGAGAAAACATTTTTAACTTTTTAGTTTATTTTATACATATAAATATCGATTTGTTATATTTACCGTGTGTGGGGGGTTGAAAAATTTTAATAAAAAGAAAAAATTCCTACTATTAATCCATCACTCTGTTTTATAATGAAAGAGCCACTTTTTGACACTTTCAAGCCCCAAAGAGGATAATAAAGTTATATAATTCCTTAAGAAGGATGTCGCACCTTTGAGGGTATAAAGTTTAAAAAATCTTTTTCGCCTTTGATATATAAAGAATGGTGCAGAACATTACAGATTCATATTTCACAACTTCATTCATGAGCTAACCGATTCTTTCCGCGGTGAACGTCACAAAAGTTGGACAGCTTCTTCCGCGCGTCGCGTCCTAGAAAAAACTAGTCAAAATTCAGAAAAAAAAGTACTATATCTCGAATAAAAATATATATATGAAATCACACAAGAAGAACTAAATTTTTTTTCTCCCGAGCATATACATCATTTTAGAATACCTACTTACAGCATTATTAAATATTGATAAATTCGAGAAAAAGAAACATCGATGAAAAACATGATCGAAAAAAAAATTCTATTGTTTCGAAATTGAAGAATTTTATCATTTCGTTAGGAAACGATTTATGAAGAAAAAATAGAATATAGAAACAGAAAAAATAGATGAAGAAAAAATAGAAACTAAATATTAAATTCTAAAGAATTATAAAATTTAAATATTTTTATTTTTTTTTTGCAATTATTTCCACTACGAAAAAAGAGATACTTATAATCCGTCAATTTTATCTCGATTATGAGCGACGAATTTCCCCGCCATCTGTCGGACGCAGTTACAGAATCCTTGGCGCGAAATTCAAAAAAATTTCGAAATAAAAGAAATGAATTAGTAAAATATTGGGCGAATATTATTCAAATATTTAAATTCGAAGCTTGTCCAATCGTATTTATTTTTTTCCTCCTAGTTATACATGAAGGACAAATTCACAAAAACATTTTGTTAGAATCATTCCACTTTAATATGTATACAAAAAAAGGAAGACAAGAATAACATTTCAAAAGCACACGTAAAAGGTATATAAATTTTTTGTTATTAAAATTTACAGCTGCAGAGTCAAAACTAAAGAAGAAAAGTTCAAGAGATACCTTCAGGTGCAACTTTGTTCTTCTGTCTGTGTCTGTTTCTGTCTGTGTATTTAAATTCGTATACATCGAGTTGAATGAGTGAAAGAATAAAAAAAAAAAAAAAAATGAGCCTAGTATTGGAATTCTAGTGAGAAGTACATGTTCTGAATAATTCGAAGTGAGCTCGAGCCAGTATGAAAAATGTCGGGAATATATTTTGTTTTTCCATCCCTTACACACACACACACACTCGCATTTCTTTCTCTCCCCGAAAAAACAATGCGAATCCCCGGGTTCAAAGCGATGAAAAACGATATAGTTTGGAGAAAATTTAACTTGCTCGAAAAGCAAACAACACAACTGCTTTTTTCACAATTAGTTTACACAGTCACCCCTTTTTTCTCTTTCCCTCTCTCTCTCTCTCTCACTCTCGATAAACTAAACGAAACACTCGTTATTCGTAAAATACTTAATTGACGATATTGCAAATATTACAACAAAAAAAAGAAAACGAAAAAGAGATACAAACTACCAATAAAACAAATTCTCTAAAGCTAAATTAGTTCGAATTTTACCATTTTCAAAGTAAATTTTAGTAAAATTAGTAAAATTCGCTTCGAATGTTAAATATTTTATTCTCTTAATCTAAATTATTTAAAATTAATTAATTAATTATTAATTAATTGATAATAATCAATTTCTTTTTTTTTGCAATTATTTCCACTACAAGAGCGGTACTTATAATCCGTCAATTCTATCTCGATTATGAGCGACGAATTTTCCCCGCCATCTGTCGGACAGTTTGAGAATTATTGGCGCCAAATTTCAAAAAAAAAAATTTATAAAGGAAGCGAATAAATAAAAATAACTCTCGGGCAAAAATTGGTCTAAATATTTAAATTATATAAAAAATTATATAACTTAAATAAATTATTTTTACTTATTCAATTTTTTATTTTTATTATTTTTACTATGAAAAAGCTAATACTTATAAACCATCAATTCTGTCTCGAATACGAGCAACAAATTTTCCCTCCACCTGTCGGACAGTTACAGAATTATTGGCGCGAAATTCAAAAAAAAATTTGTATAAAGGAAATGAATAAGTAAAAATAAATCTTGGGCGAATATTGGTTCAAATATTTAAATTAAATATTAAATCCTAGAGAATTAGAAAATTTTAAATAAAGTTAAATTCATTAATTTATAAGAGAACGGGAGATTTTTCTTTGATGGTAAAGAAAACACAACGAATGGGAGTTTTCAAAAAAAAAAAGGTGTTTCCTTTCTTTTTTCTTAAATATATATTCGGATTGAATGAGTGAAACGGTGTGCTTTATTTAATGGCAGTAGCACACCAGGAGTTTGGAGAACAAAAGCAAAACTTAGCTTCAAACCCTTTTCTCTCACGTTTATCGGCTTTCCGTTCGTGCACAACAATGCAAGAAGAACTTACTGAGGAAAGTAGAGTGTTAGTTTGTACCCTCATTCGAATTTCAAAATTCCCTTCGCGCACTCCCTCACTAGAGAGAGACTCTCTCTCTCTCTCTTTCTCTTTCTCTCGCGTGTGGCACCCTCGCATCTCTCGTAAACCGATGTTTCACAAGCACGCGTCGCGCGCGCGGCTAAAGTTTAATCAAACTTTCCAAAAGACTTTTGTCGCTACACTATTGCAAAAGCAAAACCTTAGAGACCGCACCGAAACTCTGTTTTGCGATTTACAAATTCAGATAAACTTTCATCCTTTTCTTTTGCAAAATAACTCGAGATATTATTCTTGTGGGGGGAGCAAACCAATAAGTGGGCGAGAAATAACATAGAAAATACGCGCAGAGAGAAAAAGGAAAATGAAAAAAATAATTTGCATTAAATATATTGAAAAAGTAATCCAAGAAAAACGCACTTTTTGTATATCAAAAAATATTGCACTGAAAAAAAATTTATTTGATTTAAATAATTTTTGTTTACTTAGCTACAAAGAAAAACAAATTTATTTGATTCAAATAAAGGATTACTTGACTATTATCAAATAAATATTCACTTGCATCAAATAGATTTTTTTTTTTTTTTTTGAGTCAATTATTTGACTCAAATACAGAAATTATTATTTCACTTACAGTTTATTTGATTTGAATAAAAATTATTTGATCTTTCAAGTAAATATTTATTTAATAATAGACAAGTAATACTAGAGGCAAATAATTTTCATTTTAACCAAATAAATTCTAATTGAATCAAAAATTTATCTATTTTTCGAATTTAGGAAAAATTTCGATAAATACTAAAAATTTATTATTTTTTTGGTTATAATCGGTTATAATAATAATTATAACCATTTATTTTTAATTTTTTTTCGAGAATTCACATTTTGAGTTTGAAAGTAAAAAGTATTTATTTTTTCCTTTGTGGAACATATATTCAATGAAAATTATAATATCAACAAAAAGAACTCTATAAAAGAGAAATTTTTCAATTTAAAAGGAATTAAAACCAAAGTTTCATATATATTGTAAAAACAATATTGTGCTCATTAATTGCGAGTTTAAAAAATGTTTAAACAAACTATTTATTTCGCAGAAAGGATGAATAATTTCGAAGATAATAATTCGTGTAATATAGAGGATATAATGTGGAAAAATTTTTTACATTAACTGAAAATGCATTTGGACATGATTATTATTGAAAGCATTTTTGTACATGAATTTAATTACTATCTCGGGAGTTTAACATTATAACCAAATAAAAACAAAACTGAATATTGCTTTGTTTATATATTTTTTAACAAAAAGTGTAATTATTTCGCAAATTTAATTTACCTATATGCGAAATTCGCAAATCAAATGATAATTTACAAACGGAACTATTTTCAAAATAATAAATAACAATTACATATTATCTACTAGTTAAGTGTTATTAATTGTTATATAATTAATTATTAAACTGAATTTAATTTAATTTAATTTAATTTAATTTTTTTAATTCATTATTATTATTTTTTTTTATTATTATCCATATTATTAATTACTATTGTTACTATTTATCAAAAATTGTTACTTCTTATTAATTTTCAATTACTTATGAATTGTTATACTTTATATTTATTTTCAAATATTATTAATTATTACTTCTTGATAATAATTATTTAATTTATTATTCATTTATTAATTTACAATTATTTAATAATTATTATTATTTATTATATTATAATTAATATAAGAATTTTATAAAGAAAGTGTTAATTTTTCGCAGTTTTTGTCTTTTTCAGTGACAAAATAATAGCAGAAATAACTGCAAAGCAATAAAGAAATTGATTTGTGTGATTTATGTTTGAACTTGCGGTTTTTTAAATTTAAAAATTTCCACTTGTCAGATTAAATAAGATGTATACACGATTGTTTTCATACATATTCATGCGCAGCTTGAATAACTCGTCCAGGGAATATATAACTGATTATTCTAATTTACCCTTTTTTTATCATATCCCTTCACTCCTTTATAATTAGAATACAAAATTTTAACGTGTACGAGCAAAAATATTATAGAAAAATCGTGACACGAAGAAAGAAAAAAAAGCGAATTTCAATTTACTTGCGCTTATTGAAAAAAATTAAAACGAATAAATTAACCTAAAATTTTAATGAAGAATATGAAGAACATAATCAATTTTGGGGTATTATTATAAATTCACGTATGAAAATTTTTTACTTGGAAAAAAGTTGTTAAACATAATTAAATATTAATTTATTTTTACTCATTTAAAAACGTTTCTATTATTGACTAAAATTACATTATTTATTTATTTTTTTTATTCTATTTTCTCATCGAATTTTTTATTTTACGAGAATTAGATTTTTTTTTAAACTAATATTATATGTAATTTTTATTTATTAAAAAAATTTTTTTCGGAATTTAATTAGAAAATATTGTAATAAAAAATTTTCCATTAGAAAAAATTTGAATTTGTTTTTATTTATATTTATTTAATAATTTAATATAAGAAATTGTTGTGATTAAAGTGCAATTAAGTATATAGAATTAATTGTTGAATTTAATTTTAATTTACCTCGGTATTTACCTATAATTAATTTGGAAAAATTTAGATTATTTTTCGTATTATACTTTTAATGCGCGGTACTTAAATTTTGTGTACTACCACAAAACTTTTGCACACGTTCGCTAATTAGTTTACAAGTAATTTACAAACAATATACACGAATTTCAAGTGAAATAGTTCTCGCCACTAATGTACGGTTAACTTTTCCCGCACCAATTACAACAAAACTTAAAATCAACTAACAGAATTTCATTCCAAGAAGGTTAAAAAGAAAATCTCGTTTTAAAGATAAGTCTCGAAAATATATTAAATTAATCCTGAAAGTAATTTTACTTTTAAAATATGAATTTAATTATTTCTGAAAAAAAAATTTTTTCTTTGGAAATATAAAATTAGAAATTTAAATTTTAGAAAATATTAAACCCTTTCAAAATATTTTTAAATGCAACTTAAAAGTACCGCATACTAATTTCTTACCCCAAAACAAAAATTACTTTTGTAATTTAAAATAAGATTTTCTCTTTTCTGATTAAAAAAAAAATAATAACAATTTTCTCAATTTTCGAAAAATTCAATTTTCGTTTTCCAATTTTGCACGCGCGACGAGCACGTGTTTAGCGGTATTATTTTGAAAAGTGGTGAAGAAGAGAGAAACTCACCTCTTAAGAGACACAAAAGAAGAAGAAAAATGAAGAGACGCTGATAGTGAGGAAATCTTAATGTAACCCTTTTTGTCAGCATGTTTTTACATTTATTTTCACCCAATAATCCGATTTTTTTTCTCTATACAATATATATTTTTTTACCGCCAAACAGGGAGATCAAGTATTACTATTATATGTAATAAAAACATTTATAATGTTAATAAATTTCTCATAGAATGTAAAATGAAAAAAATTGAAGAACTTTTTTTTTGGAAATTATTTTGAAAAATTATTTTTTGGAAAAAACTATTATTATATTTTATAAAGAGTTATGAAATTTGGGGGTAAGTTACGTGGATGAAGTCTCGGTATCAACTACCGCGCGCGTTCGCGCTTTCAACCCTCCTCATGTTGGAGCAAACCCCTCCTTTCGCTACTACACTATCAACCCCACCCCCCCAACCCCCTCAATCTGAACTGAACTGAAACTCACCGGTGACTGTTTTCTGCTAATTTGTGTGTCTTTCTCTAATCCCCTGCATGTCTGATAAACTTCAGTTTTCAAACAATTAATTAATATTCATATTCTCTCTATATCGTGATTTGTAGTGGGGGCTTATATAGTTTTTTTTATAAAATGAATATTAATGCATACATATTGTACTCAAAATTTCTATACGCAAAATTGCAGTTTGGGATTTGTGATATGATTTTATAGAGAGAGATATAAAATCCATTTTAAATCATATAGGTCATTGAACACTGAGGGCGAAATTGGAATTTCACGGACGAAATAAAAAGCGCGTTTTAAATATATATTAATTCTACTTATGAACAATTTTTTTTTTCTGTAAATTTATAAATTAAGTACAATAAAAAGTAAAGTTCTACAATTAAATCAAATATAGTGAAATATTCAACTAATTTGATTTAATATAGCTGACTTTACTATGTTTATACTAATTTATTAAAGAGAAAAAATTTGCAACCGATTTATAGTAAATTATTAACTTTAGGCGAAATTTAATTATTAAAATCACCATTAACTGCTTTGTTTCAATTTTTCATTTTCAGCATTTTTGGAAAAATAAAATAAACGAGACTAACTCGGATTAATTGTTGACAGCTTGCTCTGGACTGGTACTTTGAGATCGATTCCTCTTTATGTCTGCAAGTCTGCATCACTCATCACTGTCTTGTCGTATCGATAACTTGCCTGTAAAATTAAAATGAAAAGCATTTAATATTTTATTTTACAAAAAGAAAAAGTACTATAATAATGATTTAATCAAATTACAATAAATTTCGCAGCGCTATACCCGATCTCCACCTGGAGCTGGATCTACAACCCTTTTTGTTTTGAAGCACAAACACTCACTTTTTTTAAAACGAAAAATTTATTCTATTTTGAATTAATTTTACACGACTATTAAATAAAACACAACACTTTATATACTTTTGAAAAGAATTCACGAATTATTATATACGCGAACTAGAAAACAATTTTAGACCGCACAAAATGTTTCTTTTAGGTTACTTAAGCGAAATGAGGAACAATTCCGTGAAAGATGCCTTTGCGAAAAATACAAGACGAATTTTTAGGTTATGTAAAGAATTTTCCGAATTTACCGCATAAAAAATAATAATCCCGCACGGAACTTATTAAACTGTATGACCTTTAAACGATCGTAAACAAACGTGAAAAGAGAATAATTGTGGTACAGTTTTGCAGGCCATGTCGGCATCATTGTCAACAAAGGACATTGTTTCAACAATGAACGCGAATGACTGTATTAAGCATGTAAAAATCTTTAACTGAATACTGACTAAAACACGAATTCCTTCTATAAAAACGATTATTATAACAGAAACGAGAGAAATTATTCCCGAAATTTAATATAAATCAACCACATGGCGTCTTTGCTTTCAACATGAATCCGCATTCCGCATGATGTCGCAATATGACACTGAAAGGAGTTCGAAAACAAAATTATTACACTCGCGACACTTTTGTACAATATTACAGGTGAATTTACGTTAAAAATATTGTTCAATTTACAAGAAATATTTGGGAATAGTTGAGAAAACTAAGCGTCTTTTTTATAAAGAAATCACAACACTTTGGCGCGCGCGGAAGTGAAAACCAGAATGCGGTAGCTCTGTACGCAAACTTGTGAAGTATCAAGTACTTGTGAGCGTGACTTAAAAGTAATAATCTTCTTCCGCACGTCGCTCTCCAGTATGGTGGACATATTTGGAAACAATTTTAACTTCAAATTAATGAAAACATTACCACTAGGAGTTTCAGAACAATTTGTGACTGTGCATGAATTTTCCACGTACAATAGCGTATCATTTTTGTATTCAAATTTTAAACAATTTATAAAATGAAAAGTTATTAATTTTGTAACAGTGAAGAAATAATGGATGCTCAAGAGATTCATATTTTTAAATTCAGGTAATAAACTAATTATTAATAAGCGTAATATTAACATTTTGTAGACTCCAAATGTTTTTCTCAATAATTTTTTGAAGCATATTGTTGATACACCACTGCCATAAAAAGAAATTCTTGACATTTGTGTGACAGTTGGAAAAAAATTGACAATTAAAGATGATTGTCAAACAATAGTTCATTATTAAGAAATCACGTTTACTTTATAGGATATCGGTTATTTAACCGAGTTTATATTATTTTCTTAGAACGATAAGAAAAGTGTAAAGTGAATACAAAATAGTTTTTTACAAGCTGGTCTGTTTGTAAGTATTATTAATATTTATAATAACTTATATTCTTTTATTAAATAGTCTCAATTTGTTAAACAATGTTCCATTTTCCAGGTAAGAATAATTTTCTACATAATTAATAATAACAGGAAAATTATCATCTAACCTATTCACGGGGTTTCAAAAACAGTTTTTGTTTTTTTATTATTTAAATTTAATTTTTTCTCTTAAAAATTTTTGTTCGGTTTACAAAATTATAAGTACTTACGTATTAAATCAAATCCACAGTTTAAAATACATTTATTTATGTAAAATATTTCATTTTTCAGAATTTCCAACTCACATATTGTCAAATATGTCCAAACGAGAGGTTATAAAAATTATTAATGTCTGACAATATTTAAAAAGAAAAAATTTTTTACCCAACAAAAAAAAACAGCAAAATGTGTGATCAGCAATTAGGAAGTTTAATAAAATGGTTAGATACTTTCGATTTGGAAACAGTTCATTCAACACCAGAGGAAATAAACGATGGTGTTGCTCTTGCCGAGGCACTGTCTCAAATTGCTCCAGAATGGTTTACTGCTGGTTGGAAAGCAAAAATAAAAACAGATGTTGGTACAAATTGGCGTTTAAAAGTGAGTAATTTAAAAAAAATCGTCGAAGCCGTCACTGAATATTATGTGGAATGTTTAAATCAACAACTCACTGGATACGTGAAACCAGATGCAACAAAAATTGGAGAACAAGGCGATATGATTGAATTACGACGTTTATTGCAATTGATTCTAGGCTGTGCCGTTAATTGTAATCAAAAGCAACATTATATCACTCGAATTATGGCTCTTGAGGAAGTAGTTCAACAAGTTATAATGCAAAGTATACAAGAATTAGAGGAAAGTATGCATGGACCACGATTAAGTTTAGGGGCGAGTTTAAATTTTGAAACATTCGAAATAGGCGACGGTGCACAACAAAGATTATTGGGTGAACTTCAAATTGCAGTTGATTCCAGGGATCAATTAGCACAAAGATGTCACGAATTAGATCAGCAATTATCTTTATTACAAGAAGAAAAGGCGACATTGTGTACGGAAAATAAGAAAATGCAAGAAAGACTCGATGAACTTGAAAGTCCCGGCGAAATGGGTGCGAGTTTAAAATATTCAAGTTTACGAAAGCAAGTCGAATGTCTCAAAGACGAAATGTTTAAATTGGAAACATCAAGAGATGATTATCGATTAAAAATGGAATTACTAGAGAAAGAGGTCCTGGAATTACAATCAAAACAAGAAGATTTGCAAAAGGTAATTATTTTCACTTAATTTTTCTTTTATTGAAACTTATTAATTATATTATTTCAATTAACAATACTGATTATCAATTATTAGGCGGCAGATGAAGCGAATCATTTGAAAGACGAGGTGGACGTGCTAAGAGAGACAGCCGACAAGGTTACGAAATATGAGCAAACAATTGAGTCCTACAAGAAAAAAATGGAAGATTTGAGTGATTTACGAAGACAGGTGAAAATTCTCGAAGAGAAGAATATGGAAAATCTCCAATCAAAAATTGACTACGAAGAAGAAGTTAAACGAAATGCAATGTTAAAGAATCATTTGGATATGTGTAAACAACAATTGGCTGAATTACATCGAAAATTGGACGAGCATAGTAATAAATCCGATAAACTTGAATTTGAGGTGAGAAAAATGGATGCGAAACTCAATGCAGTTCAACGTGAACGTGATCGATTGATGTTGGAACGTGATACACTTAATGAAACCAATGAAGAATTAAGATGTACACAATTAAACGCAACGGAAAATCGTGGACATCCAAATGATGATGATACAATTTCAAATGCCGAAGGTATTCCACTTGAAATCAAGGAAAAACTTTTAATCCTTCAACATGAGAATAAAATGCTCAAATTAAATCATAAAGGTACCGAGGAAAAATTACCCACCGTTCAAGCATTGCTGGAAGATTCAGAAGAACGTGTTAATACATTAAGGGATCAGAATCGAAAGGCGAATCAACGATTAATCGAATTGGAAAATAAATTGGAAGAATTAACGGAATGTGGTGATATGAAAACGGAAAATTCCGGCTGGCAGCAAAAAGTTAATCAATTAACGGAAGATTTGAGAAAAGCTCAAGCTGAACGAGAACGTTTGGCATTACAGGTTGAGGAGCGTGAAAATTCTCTGCAAACACAAAAGCAAAAAGTGTTCAGTCTTCAGGAAAGTTTGACGCGTAAAGAAGAGGATCACGCTGCATTGGAGGAGCGCTATAAAAAATACATTGAAAAAGCGAAAAGTGTCATTAAGAGTTTAGATCCAAAACAGGGAAATTCTTCGCCTTCGGAAGTAACAATATTGAGAAATCAGGTCATGGAGAAGAGAAAGATAATCGAGGAAATGGAACGATCATCCAAAGAGAGCAAATTGCTCAAAGAAAATGAGGAGAAGTTAATGTTGTCAGCGTTTTATCGTTTGAGCTTAGCCTGTCATCGAGATGCCATTGATCAACGTTTGGCAGCTCTGGGCCAGGGTCAAGGTCAGTCTTTCCTCGCTCGACAAAGACAACCTTCGTCGAGGCGAGCTGGAAATCCAGCGTACAATTCTAAATGAATTTAAAAAAAAATTTAGTCTTTCGACTATAGATTGTTTTTATTAGTTTAAAATTATTTTAATTATAATCATGATCTTGCCTTTTCCTATACAATTAGGAATTTTACTAATATAACTTCCGCACTTATTTTACAATAAGTCTAAAAGTGTTTTTTAAAGCGAAAATATTTTCGCTCAATTATTTTTAAATGTATATTTTATGATACATTGTTTTAGATTAATTGCAATTTTAATATTAAATTCTATAAATTGAAAAACAATTGATAATATATGTTCAATTTTTTTTCTATTTATTCAATGTACAACGATATTTAAAAATGTTTTATGATTGTTAGTGTTAATGAAACATGTTTTAATTGACGAATTTCAATTTTAAAACCATGACTCAAATTTTTTAAATATTGACAATTACTTTTATCGACGGAATCTTGTTTTTTAAATTAATAATTTTAAAAAAATCTAGTTAGTAGTATTATGTGAAATGATTACCAACCAATTTAAGAAATTTATAAATTGACAGTGAGTTTTATTTAATATATGCATGAAAGGATGTTTTTTCGATTATCTTCTGTGAATAACACAAAAAAAAAAATTTATAAAATATGAAATATTTTAGAAGAAACAATAAAGATATATTTAATAAAAATAATGTTTACTTCTATTAACATATCGACATTTAAATTTAATGAGAAACGTTCGATAATTGGAAGCATTAGTTCGAAATTTAAAGAATGTAATTCATACCATTGAAAATATATTTATATTTCAATATATATATTATATATATATTTACAAGTTACAATGAATTGTAATTAAAAATGTAAAAACATTGCATATTTACAATATCTTTGATAAAACTAAAATAATAATTCACTCTTTGAATAACTGAAAAATTACATAGTCTTTACAACCATATCGAGTAATTTTGAGAAATATTTAAATAATTCACTAAAAATTGGACTATATCTTATCTATATTTAAAAATTTCAAACTTTCTTTCAATAAATTTTGATAGTCCTGTTCTAGCCTGAAGAGATATGACGTAATTCTACTATTACGAATTGGAGTTTTTTGTTTTAATTGTCTAGATGTCAATTCCATGTTATTTTTACATCTTTGATAATATAAAACACCAGCTAATAAATCATATACAGAAAAATCTGGCCATAATTTATCCGAAAAATAAACACAAGTACTTGAAATCTAAAATCATTGAGAAATTTTTTGAATTAGCAAAAAGCAGACATATAAAAACTTTTTTTGTACGGTATAAACAATTTTTTATTCACTTACTTGCCACAATAGGAAATCACTAAATCGTATTTCTCCGGATGTGCGGATTAATAAATCGGGTTCTGGAGAATGTCTCGTGTATAAACTCTCATTTATTAGGTCTTCACTAATATCCTCTAATTTTAATTCAGATCTATTCACACTTTCAGTGATATTCCTTACTGAGTTAGTAATTTCATCTGACGCTAAATTATTCAATGACAAAATAGAAACATAAAGACAAAGATAAACAAGATAAAGTGCAATGATAAAAAAAATTAAAACAGGTACTACAAAATTTGTATAAAAACTTACACGTGTATGCAAAAGCAATATTGAGAATTACTTTCTTATTATCTTTTGTCATGAAGACAGCCTCAGCAATTTGTTGTTTAATATCGTCTGGAATTAAATAGAAGTTTCCAATTACTCGTATACAAATTCCTTGTTCGTTTAATTTAATCCTGTAAATTATATGTTTACATAATTTTCAACGTCATAATTAAGAACATAATCATGGATAATTTTAAAAATAATTTTCATTGCCTTTCTTCAAGAAGACGCTCGAATTTTCCTCTAGCAAGATCTAAAAGATCATTAACCTCCTCTTTACTTCTTTTGAAATTTTCTATACTGAAAGCAAAAACTGTTACTTCAAATATTCCAAGTTCGAAACACCATTGCAACGTTTCTGACAATTTATCAAACCTAAAATCAAAATTTAACATTTAAATCTCATTCATATAATGCATCTTACGAAATAATAATTAGACAAGTATTTAATTAAAAAAGTAAACGTACCCTTTGGAATGTCCATCAACTTTTTTTACATTATTCTTTCTAGCATAACGTCTATTTCCATCCATGATGAAGGCAACATGTTTAGGAACATGACCAGCCTTTACAATTCTAATAGCTAAACGCTGAATCCAACTTAATTTACTTTCTCTAACCCACGACATATTTTTAATTGATTAACATTAATAAACGTTTCAATTGTTAGGTACTTTTAATTGCTTCAAAGATTGTACTGGAACAAACAAGAAGATATAAATGAGTATGTGAATATAAATTTTCTATTACTGTTCACTTTAAAATGTTAAATTAATAATGTTTATTTTTAAATATTTATATTATCTGTAATAATTATTAGCTTAATAATATCAATAATATTCACTATCAGTACAAGAATCAATTTAGAGGTTAGGATTCTATTTTAATCGAGAATAAGAGAAATATATTTATTATTATAAAGATTATATTGATTCTACTGTTAAAAATTAATTATTAAAAGTAATTTATAATTTTAATAACATTAAATAAAAGAAATAAATGATGAAATGACTTACCTATGTGGGACCTGTGGTAAAGTGAATGGTGAAGTGTCAGATTGACACCTCACAGCTGTATAGAAAATAATCAATCTACAGGAGCAGGATGATTTTTGTGACAAATTTATTTATTACACTGTTAAATCACTTTACTATTGCGTGTACTGTATTTTATTGAATTATTAACACTTGTTTGCATTATTCGAGTGTAATAAAACTAAATATTAACAATTGGAAACTTGAAAATAAAGAAATAGTTACATATGTATTGGTAAATATAACGGAACGCTATCTGAATACAAAAAGCAGAACTAATTTTGTGTATATATATATTATCAGCTGACATCACAAATTCGATAAAAATGACGTGACATTAATAAAAAGGGGAATCACAATTTAAAATTTTTATTAAAATCGTTATAATTACGTTGTTAATTTTGTGAAATTTGTATTAATAACATCCGTAAGCATTTTTTATAAACATTATTTCTAAAAAATATGTATTGTTTGGTTATGATAGATAACAGTTTTTAACTTATTGTATTTCTAATTTTTAAGATGCATATAGTATTCACATAAACATTTAGGTCATCTTTAATTCTTTTTTCTAAACAAATTCAATAATATTAAATCACTTTAAAACATTAGGATGATAAAATATTTTATTTGTATTCACATTACAGTGAAACTTGTGTTGTCATTGTCTTTTTGGTTTAAATAAATGTCATCAGGATTTTATATAATTATATTCTATTTCTAGATGAATGGATAAACTTGTCTACAACAATGTGAAATGTTTTCTCTGGAGGAAATTATAAAAAACGACATGAGTAATCTCAACACATTGGAAGCAACACAAGAAGAAAATCTTCATTCCCAATTTGCTCTTCAAGTTGCTTTTCAAACAATGAAGGAACGTTGTCAGCATTTGCAAGCAAGATTAGCTGCTGTAGAGGAAGAAAATATTCGTTTAAGATTAGAATGTGGTAAAGAAGTAGCCGCAATTGCTGAAAAAAGTCGGAAAGATACTAAAGATGAAATCTCAATTTTAAAGGTAATTTATTTCATTTATTTATTTTTCTTTTATTTTAATTTATCAATGATTTTGTTTTAGGAAAAAGTCGAAGAATTAACAAAGCAAAAGTCACAATTGAATCATCACATTTTTATGGTGGCAGCTGAAAATCGTCAGTTATGGAATAGATTAACAAGATTAACTAGAGCAAATAAAACATTAGGAAATCAATTAACGAAAATTTCAGATACCCTCAAGAAACATCCAACAGCTGAGGCAACGGATATTTTAACGTACAGTTTCAAAGAGACTTGTATAGATACACCGGATGTTAATAAATGTCTTCTTTCAACAGATGGTAATTTTCTTACATGACTTATTCATTTAGTTTCAAATGTTTTTCTTTTTAATAAATTATTTTTTTTTTTCAGTTATTAAAGATCAGAGTCTAGAAGAGATTTCTCTGAGGTTAATTAATAGTATAATGTTGGAGAAATGTGAATTAGAGAAACAATACGCAGAGGTTAATTTCCACGAATTCTTTTTATAATTAAATTTCAATTATATAAATTCTAATAAATTAAATTCTATATTTTGCAGATGGTAGAATTACAAAGTGATTCGCAAGTGAATTTACAAAACGTCGGGTTCACTTATCCGGAGGACGTTGATACCGATTCCTTGGAACAGTTGAAAGACCATGACAGTAGATTATCTCAAACGAAAGAAATACTTTTAAGTCAACAGGCAAGATTAAAAAGAATTGTAGGAAAAATTAAGAATTTAAAAAAAGGTAAATACTAAATTAATATAATTTTATTTAATTAATAAACACATGTGTTTATTAATTCCATATGATTGTTTTTTTTTGCAGGAACATCTTGTCAAATGTGTCGGAAAAACGCTAGTAAAATTCTATGTCAAACGGGTACACAAATTGATCTAGATATTAGCATAAAAGAAAGTCATACATTAAAGACAAATATTTCTACGGGTAATTTAAGTGAAAATAGTTTAAATTTTGAGGAAAATAACTTGAGTAATAAAATATGCCCTTTATGTGGTGAATCTTATGGAAAATCCATCTCGTTCACTGAATTTCATGAGCACGTCTTAAGTCATTTCAGTAACGAAGACATGGAAGTTGTACATTAAATTTAACATTCTATTAAATTATCTCTAATTTAATGAGTTTTTATCATTACATATTTTTAAACTATGTAATTCTTTATAGTGTATTCTTAATTATCGATCACTTTTAGTTTATCGTTCATATTTATGAAACAAAACACATTGTTTTAAATTATCTTTAATCTTTTAAAAAAATGTACAAACAAAAATAACTAGAGTACAAAAAATGTTTTTCATTTCATTAAATAATCGCTTTTGATAGCAAAAGAATTAAATTCAATAACATTTATTTCACAGTATTAGAAAACATACGACATCATATATGATTTTCAGATAGTTATTAGGGAAAAATTTTTTCAATGACAATGTAGATCTCGATGTAGATAGTCGATTAAAAATTTTATTTTAAATTTATTAAGACTTATTTGAAACTTATTTACCGAGAATAAAGTAAAAATATATTTGTAGTATTTGTTAAGAATTAACAATAAACATGTGTATGTGATTTCTATTTATTTTTTATACTTTACAAATAATCTATAATGTGGATAATTCTTGAAAATTGAATAAATTTCAACTTTATATAAAAATCTACTGTTATCATTAAAAAAAAACGACACTTACACTATATTTGTTGGTTTGATTTCTTTACTATCGGATGGTTCTTGCGTTGTTGGTTGTAATAAATTTTGATGAAACCATTCTGGTCTCTTTTTTGGTATTTCCACTATTCTTTGATTCTAAATTACAGAAATAAGAAAATTTTTTTAATATTACCTATTTAGTATTTCATTATCTTGAAGAATAATAAAAAAAATCTTCTTTCATTAGAGAAATTATAATAAAAGTTTTTATTACCTTCCAAAACTCTTCAGACTTATTGTCATCTTCAAAGAGGACAACAACTTCCTTATCAACAGGATCCAATTTCAATTCATTTACAATCGCTTCTTGCATTTCAGTTGTTACTTTCTTTATTTTTGCATAACAGTGGACTATAATTATAAAACAATTGAAATATAGTATATCCATAATTAAAAGTGACATAATCCTTCTTCTTTAAAAACAAGAAAAATAATTAAATTAATGAAAAACTTACCGCAAAGAATTCCAATTTCATGAACGTAACCACAATTAACACACATTACTAAATTTGTCTTTGGTTCTAAAAGTTTCCAATGATAATAAGGATCGCCGTATTTTCTCATCAAACGTTTTTGTAACGATCGTCTGTGCTTTGGGACAGCCCATAATAATCCATTGTCTAAAATGTCTTTTAGCGAAAATGATTTTGTCTGAGCTGATGATTCGTAATTTTTATCAAGTTGATTGAATTCAATTGCACATAATTCTGAAAATAAAAGAAACTTAATCATTGAAATATCATAATGTAAATATTCTCAAATATAGGAATATAATTTCATTTTGTTGTAATATAATTATAAAATGAGAAACAAGGTTTTTAGAAATTGAGACCAAAAATTGTTTTTTAATTTTACAATATGTGAAAAAAATATTTTTAATTAATATGGATTCTTCATCTTAGTTTTCCCTTTAGTGTATAATATTTACAAAATATCAGGGGAATGTTTCACGTATATTTATTTTTTTAATATAAAAATTATAATTTTTCGAATGTTTATAAAAAAGAGGTTAGAGGTTGGCAAAGATACAAAACAAAAATTACTCACGTGGAGGATATCCGCCTCTAAAAATTAATTCCACAAGGTGATTAAATTTTTGCAATGCAATATTAAATCGGTTAATAATATTCGAAACCATTATAAATAACTAATTAGGTTTGTTATGCGAAAAAATAATAAATTTCGCACAGAAAAACCTAACCTAAATCAATTTATAGTAAATTTCTAGTAATTTGAAACTATTTGAAATTGTCCATCCTGGGCATGTCTTTAGTGATATTTTGTTAAATGTTATTGGTAACACTGTAAATAGATAATCCTAACCTCTCGCCGCGTGGTTCGTTGAAGTTATAACCTGCTGTCGTTTTTAATTATTTATTAATCACATTTTATCATCATGTACGACGATTATGACCAGGTAATGTATTCTCAAAGTGAAATTTAATATTAATTTAGAATAAATTGTCTACTAATAACTTTAAATAAATTACAGTATGACACCGGTGAGGAATATGCTCCACAAGACGAGGTCGAAAACTATAACAGAAATAGTAGACCTTCTTTACCAGTTCCCGACTCAGTTAAGAAATTCCTGGTCCATTTTAGAAATTGTATTAATGAGAGTATGATCTTTGAGGTGCAAAACCTTTACGAGAATTCATTTCCAAAATTAACTGAACAGTATTTCAAAAATGAATCATGGCCTGATGAAAGTTCTATTGCTAAACTAGTTGACAATGATGCAGTCTTCCTGATTCTTTATAAAGAATTGTACTATCGTCAAATATACGCAAACAATCAAGGACCAACTCTTGATCAACGATTTGGATCTTTTTACAATTATTGTGATTTATTTAATTATATTCTTAATTCTGATACTCCCGTTCAATTGGAATTACCAGATCAATGGCTATGGGAATTAATTGACGAGTTTGTTTATCAATTTCAATCATTCACTCAATATCGTGCAAGTTTCTTAAATAAGGATGCTGATGAAATTGCAAGTTTAAACGCTCACAACAAAGTTTGGGATGTCCTCTGCATTTTGAATGTTCTACATTACTTGGTGGACAAATCGAAAATAAAAAGCCAACTTGAAGTCTATGCAAGTGGAGGTGATCCCGATTCAGTAGCTGGAGTTTTTGGCCGACACTCTTTGTACAAAATGTTGGGATATTTTTCAATTGTCGGCTTGCTGAGACTTCATTCGCTTCTTGGAGATTATTATCAAGCAATCAAAGTTCTTGAGAATGTTGAGTTGTATAAGAAGAATGCTTATTCTCACGTTCCAGGATGTCAAATTTCAACAGCTTACTATGTTGGATTTGCTTACATGATGATGCGCAGGTTAGTTCTGTCAAATTTTTTGCTTTTTATCAAAATTACTTTAATATTTAATAGTTTGAATAAACTTAAACTTTCAAATTATGAAACAATTTTTGAATATTTTGAACCAAAATATTTTTTTTGTGTATAATTTTAGATACAGTGATGCAATTCGTACTTTCTCAAGTATTTTGCTGTACATTCAACGAACTAAGCAACTATTCTCGTCCCCAAGTTATCAAAATGATCAAATCAATAAACAAACCGATCGTATGTTGGTACTTTTAGCGGTTTGTTTGGTTCTTCATCCTCAATGCATTGACGAAGGATTGACACAAGCTCTTCGTGAAAAGAGTTATCACGATAAAATGTATAAAATGCAATGCGGTGATTTAAAGGAATTTGAGACAAGCTTCATTTTTGCTTGTCCCAAATTCTTAACTCTATTGCCACCACTAAATGGAAAAAGCGATGATTATGGAAAGGACGCTATTAAACATCAAACTCAAGTATTTATGGATGAAGTTGTTCAACAAAAAATATTACCCACCATTCGTTCTTATTTGAAGCTCTATACAACATTGCCGCTAACAAAACTCGCGACTTTCATTTGTAGTTCACGACCCGATGATAAATGGGACATTGACAAGGAAGTGAACACTTTAACAATTCAATTGCTTTGCTTCAAGCATAAAATGAAAAATATTGTTTGGACAAAAGGCGCTTCTGGATTAGACGGAAGATTCCAGTCCGGCTCTGAGGTAATATAAATAATAATAATAATGAGTTGAAAATCTTGTAAAAATTTGACATTTTCTAATTTATCTTTTACTATTTTAGTTGGACTTTTATATCGATCACAATATGATCCACATTGCTGATACGAAAGTCGCTCATCGCTATGGTGATTTCTTCATTCGCAAAATTCTCAAGTTTGAAGAATTAAATCGCAAATTGCATCATATAAAGATTTGAATATTGGTAATAATTTTGTATTTTACTATTTCCAAGTAACGAAATAAAAGGATAAAGAATTTTACTTAAATTCATTTTTTGTCCTATTATGCAATTTTATTATTTGTTTTTCTAATTTACTTCACATCTATTTTTTTTTATTCAAAGAAAAACAGTAAGTAAATTTGATAAAATTTATTGTTATTCTAAAAGTCAATTTACATTATATATTCGTTTTACTTAAGAATAACACATTCCCATTGTAATTTAAATCTAATCTTCAATTCTTTACAACTGTACATTTTATAAATCTACTAAAATTTACAAAAAAAAAATTAAATAAATCAAAGAGTGTATAAGACTCGTGAAATGCTTATGTAAAATTATTATAAAAAAATGTTTTCTCTAAATTTACAAGAGGCACTTTTAGACTGCGTTATTTTTTATAAAATACTAACAATAAAGTGATTAAAAAGAAAGACTACACAAGAGATCGTTTGCATTAAAAGAGAATGTTAAAAAAAAAAACAATTGTTGACTCACGTAACTGGTTCTGATTTCTCCTGAAAAAATTTACAGGAGGCAGACAAAATATTTGTGGAGTTTGACGGTAATTTTGTACCATTGAGATAGTGAAAAAATCTATTGCCCCTCTTATTATTTGAGGAATTTCGCACTTCCTCCGCCCTACAAATTGTACGAATACTAGGAAGATAATCTTGTGAAAGAATTCTTTGATCATTAGTTGTCGCTACTGTCGATAAAATTGAATTTATGCCATTATTTATATTTCTTCGTTTTAATAGAGATGATAAAATTTTCGTCGAATTTTGTTCGGTATCTTCTTTTTTGTGAATAATTTCTCTAGTTAACCAATCGGCAATATTTGAACTTATACAGTCAGTATGTGAATAAGGCCTCATGTCTTCAGTTATTGATAAGCTCATAACGGATTTTACATTACGATGATTCAGTGATACATCATCGAGTTCAATTAATTTTGATATTAACGATACATTTTCAAGATCGTTGGCTATTTGAGCCAAAATGTCCGCATCCTTGATGGATTCCTGTGATATTTTTTTTCGACGTTTACCTTCCTTCAGTGCCGATTTATACACACATTGAGGCACTTTTTGCCAGAGGGAAGTACCATTTCGATTATAACTGTTGACAATTGGTGGTAAAACGTGCGAATCTCCGGTTGACAATAAATACTGAAGCTGTAGTAAAGCTTTTCTTAAATCGCCACTTGACAGAAGACTCTAAAAATAACAGAAAGAAATTCGGTTTTATTTCAAGAAAATATTTTCAAAAAAAAATATTTATAGGATTGTTTACCTCAACGCAAGACAGAGAAAGTTTTCGTCCAGTTTCAGCTAGGGAGATTAATTCCAGTAAAGCTGAGGCGCGATCTCCAGTAGTGGGTTGAAATTTAATTTGAATTTGTTGTGGTGCCAATTTATTTAAATGAGAACATGTCTCACTGCAAGTCATGACAATAGGACGTTTTGTATTCGATGCCAAATGATAAGCGGCTGAAATAAAACCCTCATCTTCCTCAAAAATAATATTCACATCTTCCATCAGAATCAATGAATTTTGTGGAATTTTTTTCTCCTCAATTTTTGTTTTTATAAATGTTTGCTTCATGTCAGATTTCTTAATTCTGTGCGACTTGGTCGCTTCCTCCAATTCCTTGATAATTTTCTTACCGGTTCGTCGGGCTGAGGCATTTATTTCCAAAACGCTAGAGAAATTTTTAAAAATATAAATAATTATAATAGAAAATTGTAATTTTTATTGAAAAAAAAATTTAATACCTGTAACCTAATTCTTCGGCAGCTGCGTAAACACTCGCTGTTTTTCCACAGCCATAGGGACCGATCAAAATGGCAACTTGATTGTAATCAGCACTAGAGCAAGTACTAGAACAATCGGATGAGTAGAAATCATCATCGCTGTCATCATTTCTTCTTGATGGCGTTTTCCACTTTTCTAACCAATTTTTTAATTTTGCTGCCGATTGTTCATTGCCAACAATTTCTTCTATACTTCTTGGTTTATATTTATGGATCCAAACATTATCGATAATCTTCTCCTCCTCATTTACAATTTTCTTGCCCGCTGATCGTCGCTTTGATGTACGTAATTTTGTCGATTTTTTCGGAGTTTCACCTTTTCCGTACATTGATATATTCTTCCACATTGTTCTTGCATCATTGCAACGCGTTTCAATTTCACTCAATGATTCTTCAATGTCAACGTTCAACTTGGTTGAGTCGAAAGTCGTTAAACTTCGTTCCACATGCAAACAATTTATCTTTGTCATGTTCGTGAATTTACTTACATCCAGTGAAAGTAAATAATCAGATGGTGATTTCAGTGGTAATTTGATTTCACTATTTTCATTGGTATAATTTTCAGTCTCCAGCTGAGTAACGTGTGTTATTATTGGAAATGGTAGTACAGGATTACGAACTGGACTTGGTTTTCGTTTGGCTGGACGATTTTCATTTTCAATCATATCTGATTGCAAGAACATTCGACGAGCTTCGACAACGGCAGGATCTAATTTTCGTTTTTTGATAAAAAGTGGTGCAATTTTTTCCGACGCTGATCGTTTTATTTCAACTTCTTTAACGATTAATATATCACCGTCCAATGATTCATTGTCATGATTAATTTTAGGGACAATATTTTTTGATCTATCGACACTGACTTTGTCCAATTCGATACACTCATCAACATCCAATGTCTCCTTTGCTTTCTTACGTTCTATGCATCTTAAAGATCTTCTTGTTGGAGTACTTTCTGTTTCAGAGTTCTCCGTTTTTGTTGCATTTTCAATTGCTTTTAAAACTGATGTTTTGCCATTGACTTGTTCTGATTTTTGATTTTCATTTTTTGTTTTTGATTTTCGTTTCGGAGATGAAGTCTCGCTGTCATTTCCATTATCTGCAAAGAAAATATTTGATATCAGTTTTTTTTAAGTTTGACAAATATTTTTAATTTACTGTCAAATATATCAGCGATCAAAGTGATCAAATAATCATTGCCATCAACTGAAAGATAATATTCAGGAGACTCTCGCACTTTTTTTCCATCATTGGTAAAAAATAAGAGAAAATAAAAAAAACTCTTTTCATTATTAATAATAATGTAAAATTTAATGTACCTGAAAAGTTGTCGGATTGAAATTGTATTCGCCATTTGGGTTTATTGGTTTTTTTCTTTTCCTGTATCACAGGCGGTGGACTTATACTTTCGGATCTTATAAATTGAATTTCATCGATTTGTGAAAGAGCTTTCTTTATTTCAGCCTTCTTTTTCTTTTTCTGTGAATTTTTTGGACGTGATGTAGGTGTGCAATTTGGTGGTGTATTTAATGAGACATCATCTTTGGGAGAATGCACATCGGCTTTGACGGATATTTTACACTTTGCTGCTTCTTCTTTTAATCTCTGCTCTGGTGTTGATTTACTGAAAATAAACAAATTGTACACTTTGAAAAATTTAGAGAGTATTTTTAAAAGAAATTACAATTTTCTAATAAGGCAATAATTTCAAAAATAAAGTAAAAAATTGTATAATTACCTGAAATAATTTAATAAGCTGTATGCTGGTGGTTTGTGAACGATTTCGGGTTGATTCTCATCTCTCTTAGGGACATTTGTAAATACATTTTTGCGTGAATTTAAAATCTTTTCCATTTCTTCAGTTTCTTTATCTTCCAATTGTTTCCGTTTTGTAAATCCTTTCTTATCAGCAAGTGCTTTTACATTTTCTTGACGTTTTTTATTTTTGTTTTTTTTAATTGTAGAAGCTTCAGATTCCTGTAAAAAAAGAATAATTTTCAATTCGTTTTAAAATATTTACAAAAAAAGGATTTGAGATCAATATAAAGGATTAACTTACCACTGTTTCTGAACTCAGGACTAATGGGTCTTCATTTTTTTCGACATGCGATATTCCATTGTTAATATTATTACCTACTTTCCTAGCATCAATAATACAATAATCATTTTCATCATCTGTTTCAATTCCATTCTGTTGAAGTTCAATCTTGCCATTAATTTTCTTTCTTTTTGAATTATCTGGAGAAAGATTATTCGCATTTTCTTCAGAAATAAAATCTGCTGAACCCTCTACAGGAGTATTTTCCTGAATAACTTCCACAGAAGATGCTACTGGAGTATCCTGTGCTACCTGTACATTATCCTCCACAAAGCCACCATTTGCATGTTTGACCGGAGCTTTAATAATTTCTATATCTAACTCACATTTATTCTTTTTTAATTCATTGGAATCAGGTGAAGTTGATTTACTTTTTTTTCTTCCACGTTTTTTCGAAGTAGATTTAGATTTTGTTGACTTTTCCGATAATTTGACATCATTAACCTCTTTAGGCGAAGTGGAATGTGTTTCCGGAGATTTTAAGGGATCCACAAAATAATGAGTGATGTCCTTCATGTTTACAATAGATTTTATATGAAAATAATTGTTTTTTAATGAATAAAAAAACACTTTATAGAGAAAATAAACATTAACACTTGACTTTGTTATATGTTACTTGTTGGCACTACATTTTGGCGCCAGAATAAAAACATTTCTGATTATTGTAGTTTCTAGTTTAACCAATTGAGGGCGCTGGCATAGAGAGAGTTTTTTAAAAAAAGCAGCCAATCAGCGTCCTTGTTTTGGAAATGGGCCTTAATGTTAAAAAACAAACTACGCTTAAAATAACGATATTTAATATTAAAATGTTTTATTTTTATTATCATCATCATAATTATCATAATAATAAACAGTAACATAATTTTTAACCACATACACGGATAAAATTAACGTACGTATTAATGAAATATACTAGTATATAAACAAAATATTTTATAAATTAATCATTTTTATTGCTTTCTTTTAGAATAATTTTGTACCAGAAATGTCATCGTAATGTTTACATTTTGATTCATATGATTGAAGTTTGATACTTTTAGAAAGAAACAATGAAGAAAATATTTTAAGATATTTTTTCATCATATAGGAAAAATTGTTTATAAAAGTATGGTACAATGCGCAATACCATATTGCTGGTCAGGTTATGCATTCCTCAAGAAGAATAATATTAAAGAAAAAATACACTATTTCAAAGTGCCTAAAGATGCATTGGAAGAATATCAAAAATTGATAAAAGACACAGATTTTATTTTTAAAAAACACCACCGTATTTGTCATAAGCACTTTTTATCAAGTGATATTCGTTGGACGAGAGAAGTACTAGATCCTTCTGGTAATATTATGGCTTCGGTATGTATTGTTTTGTTAATTATCATTAATTATATTATACAATAAATAAATATTAAACGTGATTTATTTTGTTAAATTAGGAAAAATTATTGAAACCACGATTAAAAATTGGAAGTATTCCAACACAATTTCCAAAGTGTCCATAAAAGATCTCTTAAAGACAGGACATCAAAGTGACTCAAATAGAACAAGAGAATTCATCTCCCGATCATTCGCATGAAGAATATTCTGATATGTCTTCCGAAGAAGCATTACTTATCAGTGACAAAAGAAATAACACAATTCATGCAGATGAAGAGCGCAGATTAAAATTGTTTGAATGTTATTTATCAAATAAAATGGCGTTCAATATTCCAAAATCTTGGTCTCGATGTGATATTATTCAGCATGATATGCTGAATAATATCAGGAACTGAAATATCTTCGCCCCGATTAAATTTCAATTATTCGTTTCTTTTTCGCGACACTGCTGACGATTTGCGACATCGTTATTGCAATTTAATCTTACATTCGAGTAACAAAAGAAAACATTGTTTACCTTGTAAGAAAGCAAATGCGCTTCTCTCTGCTTTCCTTCAGAAAAATAGCTAATTTGAAAATTACACGTAAACTGTAACTATTTTACTTTTAAGAAAAAAAGAACAATTTGAAGATCCAAGTTCAAAGATTTTAATACGATTGTATTTATTTAACTTATATTTTTAAAAAATAGTTCTTAACTAATGTAGGCAAAAAAATACGACAGAAATAAAATTTGCAAATTATACGTATAATTTGCTATTTATTGACGTTAGTTAATGCAGTATTTATACTTCATTGTACATGATCTGTTATTTATTAATTTTTCAATTCTTTATTAAAAAAAAACTAATAAATCACGTTTACCTAATTGAGAAAAATCATTCTGTAAGTTACAGAGAAAAATAATTTTTGAATCATGTGCGTGAGGAGTGCAATTTTTTTAATCATAAAATTTCACTTCAACTACTTGATATTTTTATTTTTAAATAATTATTTACGAAATATAGATTAAACAATAATATAGTAAGCAAATTTTTTTTTTCATGAAGCAATAAAATTTTTCTTAAAAATACAATTATAATTATGAATTTAAAATTAAACTTCTCACGCGGAATTATAAACAACAGTATTCATAAGTAATCTTTGCTTTCTATTGTAAATTTAAGATTATAATCTATTTATGCAAAATGGAGGAAAAATAAGACAAGTCACAAGCAAAAAAAAAGTAAAAAAAAAAAAATACAATGTGATTTCTTCAAATGAAGAGAAAATATAGAAACTTCGAGCAATAGTGTTGCCAGAAGTACAGCACTTTGGGATCCATACACCTTCTATTCATTAAAATTTCAAAAATTCCTATATTCATTGAATTTTCTCTTTACGTATTATCAGAAGTTAAAACACGCATGAGGTATTTTTGTATAATTAAAAACAGGAGATACACAATTTTTCAATTGATAATAAAATAATAAGATGACCAAGAATCATCAGGGATAAAGAATATCATAATGACCTGGACGATAAAGTAAATGAACTGATGGTGTGGCATTTTCGGGAAAATCATGAGCTATTACCTCCTTCTCTGCACCTCTGTCCATATATTTTACTCGTACTCCCGTACCAAGTGCCGTACTCATTGCAATTATATGAATGTGATCTGATTCTTTAAACATTGGTTCCACCTCCTGAAAATTAATTACAATTGATTTATTCAATAACAGACAAAAACTATAATTGTTGCAAGTAAATTAAACTAAAAACTAAGTTTTTATTAATTAGAACTCACCTGATGACAAAAATCCTTAACAGTACGATCTCCCTCGATGAAATTTTGAAAAAATTCACTCTCTCGTTGCAAATGACCAGATGTTATTAACCTAAGGTAGACGACAACATAATCTGAATAACCTTGCTCATTGAAGAGTTTATGCAATTCCTCGTAACTTGCTTCTGTACCTCCTCCAACTCTGTCAATTACCTCCATAAACTGTAATATAATGTAATATTTTCATTTAACAGGAAAAAAAATTATTTACATTATTTGAATGAAAGACAAATTTGCATAATACATTTTCTTGTTTGATAAAAAGGTCAACATTTACATAAAATATTTGTTTCCACGAAAAGACATTTCATTTTCTGTTAATTTCAAGAAATTGAATATTTTTACTCACCGTATCGTGAAAATCTTCAACTGTAAATTGAGGAAATCCTAAAGACACTAGATTATCTTTACTGTTTAATGCAAGTTCTCTAAATTTTTCATATTCCTCTTTATTGCTGATCAACCTCTCAAGATAAGCATAACTAAACGCCCGAAAGAAACAATTTCCATCAGGCCTCGTTCTTCGAAAATATGAATATTTTTCACCCAAAATCTTTGCTTTTGATAGATAAACTTCATCTTCAGCATATTCGCTCTCAAGAGCCTTTAACGATTCTTTCTCACCAACAAGCGCTATTGATTCAGAAATCTGTGGAACAAAAAAAAATTAATTGTATCAAATATATTCAAATTATACTAATAAACATTCAACTATATTATTATTGGCACTAATGAAAATGATTAAGTAAATTAAAAAATCAACCTAAATGATAGAAATATTTTCTCGACGATTTTTTATGACATACAGAAGGAATTTCAACCTAAAAATATTTTAACACATTTTATCAACGAAACTTGATTTATGTGCGATTAAAAATAGTGGGAATAAAAATTATTTCTTTTTTTAAAAAAAGCCTCTAACCTCTTTTTCAATACGTCTCTGTTGCTGCAAAATGAGTTCATCTTGATTGATTTCTGTAATAAAATAAAGATTAATAATTGTCTTTAAGAAAATGTTTATAATGATTTTGTGAAACAATAAAAACCTGAGTTTTCTGTCGGTCGTTGATTAAGTGGTTTTTCATCCATATTTTTATTGAATTTTTAGTAAATTTTAAAGTCACGTCAAATAACTAACTGAACTGAAAACAAAAACTCCGAAAAATCAGATTGACATTTGATATTGGTAACTATGATTTCTTTAAGTTATGTTGGCATCGCTGATCTTTAAACCACCATTTGGCGGGGTAATTTAACTTTCTATAAATTCTTTCATTTATTCGTGAAAATGTTATCAGGGGCATGAATTTTTTCCAAAATCCAAAAAATCGAATAAATAATGTAAAAATGTTGAATAACTGCAACTATAACCTCGAATGACAAAAGTTCGAATAATTATATTGTTATTATGGACATTTTGACATTCGATTAAATGGTTATTCGACGTTTTGGATCTTACGGGACAAATTTATGCTCCCGGTAATGTAATTAATTTACCTATAATATAAATATTACAATTGTTAATTGTTCAAAATTCGAAAAAGAATGTGACGTGGCATTTTGAACCAATAGAATAAAATATTTTACAAATTTCAATTTTTATTGGTCAACTTACATTATTGGACATTATTTACTTGAAATTATTGGCATCATTGATGATAAAAATCACTAGATTTCCTTAGTGATTTTGATTGTCAACAGTATGAGAGAGAAAATACTAGAAACAGGAAGAAAAAGTAGCAGTAGAAACTTTTCGATATTTTTGCGTTATAATTTTCGTTTTTACGTATAATACTTTTTGATAAAAAAAAGCACGTAAGTTTAATTATTGTAATTTTTTGTAATATATACTTTTGCAATTTTTATCTGTTAAAAAATATTGATAAAGAAAAGTCTCATTTGATGGAATATTTTAGTCAAGGTCTACAGAATGTGTTAACCTATTTTGACATTTAATTATGTTGAACTTTATAAATACAATTTTACAATTCTAAATACAAGCTTGTTGCTTTAATAAAATGAAGTAGATTACTAATATCAATTTATTTGTGCGTTGTAAAGTCTTTTAAACACGATACAAATCATTTGTTTAATAACAATAATTATCAAATTATGATTCAACATAATGTCAAGAAACTTTCTGATGACACGTTAGTAAAATTTATAAATCTATTGAATCTGATAAGTGATTGAAACAATTTTTTTTATTTATTGTCATTACAGAAAAATAATTATTCTAAAAAAATTTTTATTTTTTGGAAAAATTATGTAGTTTTCGTGTTATCTTCAAAATTAATTGAATTTGATAAGAAAAGTAGATTTGAAGTTTAAGACGAATATTTGAGTCAATAAAAGTTTATATTACTTTTATGTTGTTTTGCAGGATTAGTCATTTCAGTGGCTAGCAGTTAACAGAGGACGATTTAAAAAAAAGCCTAAACATGACGGAGGACATGTTAGGTGCGGATATATGCAGGGTCTGTCGATCAGACGATCCCGATAGGCCTCTCTTTCATCCTTGTATTTGTACGGGTAGCATAAAATGGATTCATCAGGAATGTTTGCTCCAATGGATGAGATATTCGCGAAAAGAATACTGCGAACTTTGTGGACATCGTTTTTCATTTGCTCCAATCTACAGTCCAGATATGCCACGACGTTTACCATTACGAGACGTCGTAGGTGGCTTATTTTCAAGCATTGTTACCGCCGTCAAATACTGGCTACATTACACTCTAGTTGCAATTGCTTGGCTCGGGATTGTTCCTTTAACAGCATGTCGTATTTACCGAGCACTATTTAGTGGACCACTTGATTTAATACGGGTGAGAGTAAAACATGATTTTTGAAATTAAACATTTGAAATAAGGTGTTTATAAAAATGGTTTTTCTGATAAACTTGTTTTTATTTTTAGATTCTTTCATTGCCAATGGATATGATATCAACGGAGAATATTTCATCGGACGTATTTCATGGTGGACTCGTGATAATATGTAGTCTAGTCGCTTTTATCGGTTTGGTGTGGTTGCGTGAACAAATTTTGCACGCAGGTGGTCCAGACTGGTTGGAAAGAGATAATGTGCAATTGCCACCTGTTGATAATCCACCAGCGGTGGAGGATCAACAGCAACAACAACAACAGCAGCAGCAACAACAGCAACAACTAAATGATGATGAACGTGTGATTCATCAACCGGACGTTCCCGAAAACAATAACATACCACCTTTTGTTGATGAAGTGCCCGGTGAAGAGGAACCAGTCGACGAAGGTCAATATTAATAATTAATTTTAACCATTAATTTTCATATTCTATATAGTAAAATTGATATTTAATTTTTGTTTTTATCATTAGTGATTCATCAAATGATTAACAATCCGTTATATCCGGAGGAAGTGAATCCAGTCGTTTTTCCTGAAGGATTAGTGAGAGAGGAGGAAATCGCTGCTCCACGGCAAGAAGTGGATAGACCAAATGGCAGAGTGATGCGAAATTTGGCACACTTGAGGGCTCATTTTCAAGGGCAAGCTGCTCCGGTGCAGGGCCAAGCACAAATTCAAGGCGAGGCAGAAGAAGCGAATTGGAATCCGATGGAGTGGGATCGTCCCGCTGAGGAGCTCACGTGGGAACGTCTCCTAGGCTTGGATGGATCTCTACTCTTTCTCGAGCATGTTTTTTGGGTTATTTCTCTGAATACCCTTTTCATCATTGTAAGAATCGGACTTTTTTTTCAAATTTTCTAGGAGGAAGTAAATTTGATTTTTGATAAATGATTCCATTTTTTTTCTAGGTATTTGCCTTCTGTCCGTATCACATTGGACATTTTGCGATAGCAAACATGGGACTACAGGAGCACGCGGCTGCTTCTCATTTTGAAGGTCTGGTGACAACGCTGAGTGGTTATTGTGTAATTGGTGTGTGTTTGGTGATTCTGCATACGTTGGCCGCTCTCTTTGGATTGCGCACATCGCAACGAATTCTTGGACTCTGCTATGTTGTAGTGAAGGTCTCACTACTCTCGGTGGTGGAAATTGGTGTCTTGCCACTCGTTTGCGGATGGTGGCTCGATATTTGCTCCCTGGCAATGTTTGACGCCACTCTTAAGGATAGAGAATCGTCATTCCGTCATGCGCCTAGTACATCGATGTTTATCCACTGGCTCGTTGGAATGGTCTACATTTATTATTTTGCCTCGTTCATTCTTCTTTTGCGCGAGGTCCTGCGACCCGGTGTTCTCTGGTTCTTGCGAAATCTCAATGATCCGGATTTCTCGCCAATACAGGAAATGGTTCACTTGCCGATATTGCGACACGTTAGACGACTTGTCGCGTCGGCTGTTATTTTCGGTACTGCGATTTTGTTGATGCTTTGGCTTCCGGTGCGAATACTTCGATGGGCTTGGCCGGGATTTCTTCCTTACACTGTTACAGTGCAAAGTGAAGCACAGGTAATTTTTATTTTTTATTAAAAATGTATTTTTTTGGTATTATTGAAGAACGTTGAGGATTAATAGTTTTCTTTTCAGGTGAGTGAATTGTCATTGGAATTGCTATTACTGCAAGTGATTCTGCCGGCTTTACTGGAGCAAAGTCACACGAGAACTTGGCTGAAGGCTCTAGTGAGAGGATGGTGTCAAGTGGTGGCATGGATTCTTGATTTGCAATCGTACCTTTTGAGAGATCAGGCAGAAGAAGCTGGACCGGCTATTGCCGAGGAGCCACAACATCCAGATTTGGGAGCTGCTCATCAAGCAATGATCCAAAGAGAAGCACCGACTGATTTTCAGCCTTATGTGAGACCACGATGGTTCCATGGGAGATTAATTGGATTACTATTCTTTGTCTGCGTTTCTCTCGTTATCGCGAGTTTAATCGCAATGACTCTTCCAGTTTGGCTTGGACGTCGAGTTATGGCTCTGTGGATGGTCGGAGCACCTGCACCGTCACCTCCAGTTTTACCGCCAACGATACCCACCACCAGTAAGTTAATGACTATCATTAGAAGTTAATTTTATTCTCAATTACTTATTTTGATTCATACTTTTTTTCAGATGGAAGCGATACAATTGTGACGTTATGTGGAAGAGTTCATGAAGTTTACACAGTGGCTTGTGGAACGTACGTTTGTTGGGCGGCATTCCGAGGATTGGCATTGGCGATATCCTGGCTTCCACGTGGTAGACGAGCAATAATTGATCGAATCAAGCACTGGGCAATTCTTGGAGCCAAGGCATCAGTGGCATTCTTTTTATTGATCGGAGTAATTCCATTGTTGTTTGGCCTTCTTCTTGAGCTCGTTGTTGTGGTTCCATTGCGTGTTCCATTGGAGCAAAATCCAATACTTTTCATTTGGCAGGATTGGGCTCTTGGAGTTCTTTATACAAAAATAGCAACCGCTTTGACAATGATGGGTCCTGAATGGCGTCTTCGTCTTGCAATTGAAAAAGCCTATATGGATGGAATTCGAGAAATGGATTTGAAATTCATTATCACGGAATTAGCAGCACCGGTGATATGTTGTTTTGGTCTTGCTCTTGCAATTCCTTATGCCGTCGCTTATGGAATTGTTCCCCTATTAGTAACAAATATTCAAACGCAAATCCTAATCGCTCGTCGTCTTTATCCATTTCTTTTATTGGTCAATGTTGTTTGCATTGTCATTCTCTTTCAAATTCGTCAATTCAAAAAGCTCTATGAGCATATTAAAAATGATAAATATCTCGTGGGTAAGAGACTTGTTAATTATGAGCATAGAAACAAGTCACAATCGCAACAACAGCAACAACAGAGATCAAATTGATTTTTGATTTAGCGATTTAGATTTAGCTTCGTGTACATTCTGATGATCAGCTCGATAAAGTAACGAATTAATAAAAAGAAAACGTTACTCGGATTTTGTTTCTTTATAGTTTAATATATTTATCTAAAAGCGATACTTAATGAGAAGTCTGTTATTCTTGAATGTATCGCTTTGTCAGTTGTATAATAATCCACGATGCTTTATTTATAGTCAATTATTAACTTATTTTATTATCGGGTCAGCGACGAACGGAAATTGGTTTCTATTGGCAGAATTTCTTTTAAAGCAGACATTTCGTTTGAAAATTTTGGAAGAGAAAATTTTTTAACGAAAAATAATTGTTTTTAAGAAAGAGCTGATTATGGTTTTTTTATATTTATTTTTCTTTTCTATTAAAAAAAATTCTTTTATTTTAATTTGAAATTTGAATATATTTCAGATTCAAATTATGTGAAATTCTTATTAAAAATAAAATACCATTAATGGTTCAGTTAATGAATATATGGAAGTGTATGTGTACAAATAACTGGATTGAACTTTGAGATGGATTTAGATTATAATTAATGTACTAAAGTATTATAATAGTTATTTGACTTTTCCACAAATTTGTTAAAATTCATTTGAATTTGGTTCTCGAAACGGATCAACTAAATTCAAAAGAATTTTAACAATATTCCATTAATAATAATTGATAAACCTACCTGATTAAAATTACAGGTCGTTATCATATGCAGTGTACTTTTTTTTATTTCCTTTTTAGAGAGAAAAAAAATTTGCGCTCATATTTTTTATCGAAATAGTTGCTTCGAATTTTAGATTGCATTAAATGTAAATCTTTTAAATTTATTCATTAAAATAAGACAACTATTTTTTTAAAGAAAGAAAACTAATAAATTTTGATTTCAATAAGTATTTAAAAAACAACATACAGTTTTATTTGATATTAATTGAAATTGAAAGATGAATAAGATTAAAAATAAGGAAAATTATTTACTTTTTGAAAATTTTTATTCCTCCGTTGAAAACTTGTACAAAATTAAAATTGTTCTTCGGTACAATTTTTCAGTTTTGTAGCTCTCACATACATATGCAAAGAATTTTTTAGTTTCCCTCCAATTTTATTTCTTTTCTTTTGAGATCATTAAAATCAATCAAAAAAGAATTATGATTGTTTTAATATAAAAAAATATAAAAAAGTAAATTAATGCATCTGACTTTGTAAGTACGCAGTTAGAAACACTGAGCGAAATAAATATTAATCACTTAACAAAAAATAATAACATTGTTCTGAGAGTATGTGTACATTTCATAATATGTAATAATAAAATCAATGGTTATTTAATACTAAAACCTGTCAAAATTTTGTTTGCTGTTTATATAATATGACAAATCATCAGAAAATTAATCAATTTGTTCGTCGTTAATTTATAACACTGAGCCCGTTAAACGAAACAAGAAAAACAGTGTAAGAAATTTTTTACGCTGCAGGAAACTTTCTGAATAAAGAATATCTCTTTGTAAATTCCCATGACTTTTTTTTATTAGCAATTAGAAATTTTTTTTTGTTTCAAGAGCATATTTATTGTATTTGAATTATACAAAATTTAAATAAGTTTGCACTACTTAAAAGAAAAATCTATTTTAAAATAGTTTTAATAAAAATACGTAAGAGGAAGAAAAATGTAATTTATGTATATATTTATATACATATACGCTTAAGTAAAACTACTTGTATAAATGCAATTATGGTGTATATTTAGATGAAATAAATAAATAATAGAAGGAAGAAGTAAACTATTTTAAAATAGTTTTTTATTTTTATTTCGCTTTAAATCCTCAAGGATTATCCCAGACAAAAAAAAATATAAAAATAATTGTACTTGTTTTATTAACGAATCTCGAAAGATAATTAGAAAATTACGTATTGAATAAAATTTGAGTACCGTGTATAAAAAAAGGATATTATTTATACAAGTATCAAAGCTCGAGAAAACAAACAGTAAGAAAAATAAAGACAGGATTAAATCTTGCAAATAGATTTAACTTTTCTTTTTTTAAAAAAAAGATCCATCAGAATCTTTTTTGCTTCCTCATTGAAAGAAAGAAATGAAAAAATTCATTTTCCAATATGGAGTTCTTCAATTACTTCATCTCGACTTGAAGCCATTGGTTGTAGCAAAAAAAAAAATAATAAACAAAATTCTCAGACTTTTGTACATTTTTCACATTCAATAAGTAAATCAGGTACTCAAAAATAAAATCGCAAAACAAATGACTTAGAAGAGGAAAATTTCGAAATTGTTTCTCTTCTCATAAGAAGAAATTGATTATTTTTGAGTAGATTTTAGACGCGAATTAAAATTCAAATGTATGTCGAGATCAATTATAATATTCACTTAAAGTAAATATTTACTTTAAAGATCAAATTCTTTTTAAACTTCAATAAATGAAGCTTTTTTTTATCTTCAATAAACAAGTCTATTAATCATTTCTTCGTATCAGCGCAGTTATTTCAGAGTTCTTCTTTTCTGCTTTTTGTTCATATTCATACTATTTGTAGATGGAGGTAATATAATTCCATGTAGACGGAAAAATGAAGAATGCTTCTGAATCAGCACATCGATAATACTGAAAACGTTTATTACCTGAAAAAGATAACACGAAGTGAAAAAAAAACGTGAAGATTATTTGCCACAATGATTGAAATTAAACGATTGTTATCTAATCTAAAAAATGTCTACCTTTGTTTAAATTGTACATAACATGATGAAATATTTTAGTTAATTATTAAATACTGATGAAAGAAAATTTTCCAACTAATTAAGAATAATTAAATGATTAAATTATTATATGAATTAGAATTTATTACCTGCTCCAAGCCTGTTTTTTTCCAAATAAGTTTTATAGTAGGCGCAGAATGTTCTATTAAATATTCGGCAGTAACTTCATCTTCAACGTCAGCAATATAAATTCGTGTTTTTAATCCCACGTCAATGATAATCACGTCGATGCTTCTGTCTTTAACATCCATGACAACTGCTTGAGCACTCGTTGGACCTCTCAATTCAAGCAGAAAAGTAAAATACAATTCAGTGCTCTGTTCTTGTGCCACTTTTGCTGAATATTTCTTGACATTGCAATTCGTTGCTATTCTGTCAATTAAAAAAATTACCAAACAATTAGAAACAATTACACAATTTGGATCAATTATACCGTTGCGTCATATTTCGAATAAAAAATAAAATAAAAAATAGATTTACTTGGTGCACAAGAAAGAATTCCACTTCTTAGGTAAAGGAAGATTTTTAATTGATGCTTGTAACAATCGATGTACAATGCAATCAGGATAACGACGAATGGGCGATGTGAAATGTGTATAAAAAGGTACGCTTAAAGCGTAATGCCTTAAATCTTCCTTGCTCTTGGCCGTATTTGAACATCTGTAAATTGCTCTCTAAAAATAGAAAAATATATTTAAAAAAAAGAATAAATGTTTTTAATTAGCAATCTTAGGGAAATTAACAACTCTTACCGTCATTGACTTTGCACAAAGTGAATTTATTACCAACATTCTACTTTTAGTGGCAAAATTTGACGACGTTTCAATGTCACATTCCGTCAAACTTGTTTGCAAAGCACCGGATGATTCAATATCAAGAATTACGCCAAATTTTTCAAGCATGTCACGAGTTTGTGTTAAAATTCGATTAGACGGCTCCCTGTGACTTCGAAGTAAAGCAACTTCTGGCATTGTGTCGTAAATTTGCTTAGCTACTGACATATTAGCTAATAACATAAATTCTTCAATCAGTCTGCAAATATGTAGAATAAAAATGTATTACTTGGATATTTTTTTTTAAATAAAATTAATCAATGTATTACAAACCTATTGCTGTCTTTGTTTTCTTCAATAAAACAAGAAAATGGATATCCAGTTCTTGGATCGAGGGTAATACACAATTTCGGCTGATCGATTCTTAATGCGCCAGATGCAAATCTTCTGTCACGCATTTGCAATGATAATTTATATAAATCGTTTATAATTTCGCATAATTGTGTTGCGTCGTGTTCACCTTTGACCATCAATTGTGTATCCATGGACCAATCAATCAATGGATTGTCAATCATTGCTTGCGCTTGCTCGTAACTTAATTGACAACAGGAATTAATGACAGTTTTTGCAAATCGTTGTCTAACAACTTCGGCGGCTGGTGTCATTTCCCAAATAACGGAAAATGTGAGTTTATCACATCCAGGTTGAAGGGAACAAGCTTCACACAATTGTTTTGGAAGCATGTGAAATACATTGTCAACGAGGTAAACGGTTGTTGCTCTCTCTGCAACTTTCTCATCAAGTGGTGTGAATGCCTTTAGATAGTGAGTAACGTCGGAAATATGAACACCCACCTGGAAAATAGAAGCGAATTATTAAAAAGATTAACAAATATTATTAACAATTTTCCGTAACACTAAAAACGTATTTTACCTCATAATTGCCGTTAACTAACAGTTGACAAGAAACTGCATCGTCTAAATCTTTAGCAGTTGCAGGATCAATTGTGAAAATACAATGATTTCGCCAATCTTCTCGTCCCTCTAAATCCTGCTCAGTAGGAATATAATTTCCAGGTGGAAGCCCTTTTAACAAGCCATCATCAAATGGATGTACGTCTAAATCATTTTCAAGAAGAATAGCATTCGTTTCTACTCTCAAATTGCCAGTATTACCAACACTCTGTTTCAATCGTCTTGAAATAAAAAAAAAAAACGAAAATATTTTATTCCTGAAAATTCTCACAAAAATATTCAAAGAAAAAAAATGAATTACTTACCCGAAAGCAACTCCGGGTTTATTCCAAAAATTTATTTTGGCTAAGAAAAGTGTATTCTCTAGAGATTTAGGATTTTCGTGGAAATTTTGAGGTAGAATTTGAGCATTAGTAATTTTCATATAAGGAACACGTGAATCGCGAGGCTGAAAAATAATTCCCGATTGATGTTTCTTTATGAAACCAATTGCTTTTCGTGGATGATTCTTTTCGAGGATAGAAACAATAATTCCAGTTTTTTGTATTTCATTTGTGGGATGTGTGTACCATTTGTCCTCGGGATTTATTGAAACAACAACTAAATCGCCTTCGAGTGCACGATTTCTGTCTCGTATTCCAACAATTAAAATATCCATTTCAGTGCCAGCTACAGAAACATATGCATGTTTGTAAAATTTCATATTTATCCGAATATATCCTTCCACTAAATTTGGATTATCTTTGGATTGACTCTTCAACAATTTGAGAACTTCCTTTTTACCAATATAGGTAGGAAATCTCTCCTTTTCTGGATCTTTTTTCTCCTTATTTGGACTCGAAGACTGTTTATTTTCTGACTTTGTCTTTGTTGTCTCCAGATTAGATTTTTTGTCTGCATTTGACTTTTTACGGAGATTAGAACTAGTGAAAATTCTCTTACTTTGTTTCTTTATCGTTGCAGTTTCAAGAGAATTTTCTCCATCTTCAGTTTGAATTGTAATTGATTCTTCGGTTATATTGTTTGTTAAAATTTTATTTTTCTTTGACCTTCTAGATCGTTTCTTTTTACCCTCCGGAGTTGATCCCTGCTGTAAAATATAAGTAAACATTATAAAAACAATAATCTCGTTTCGTGAAAATTAACAATTAATTGATAAAATGTTTATTTTTTTAAAGACTGACCTCTTGAGAAGAAATTGAAATTGCATTAAATTCAGCTGAAACAACATGGGGTGTTGTTTGCAAATTATTTTCATTCGTTTGAAATGAAATGACTTGTTGTGTTTTTATTGAAACTTCATTGGTTTGAATGGAAATAGTTTTTTGGCATTGTGTGTTATTTAAGTTTTTCTTTGTTCTCTGCCTTTTCTTATATTTCGGCGATTTTTTCGAGTCACTGGTTTCTGCCACCATATGATTTTTTTCCTGATCTTGAACTGAATTATGTTCTTGACATGCATCTTGACTTAGCAAATTTTGACATGGATCTTGATTTTGAAGAGCATTTTTATTTCTTCTCCTCCTCTGTTTCTTTCCATTGTTTGACACTGTTTTCCAATCATTTGTTTCTACCACCATTTGATGAATTTCGGCATTTTTCTCCACAAAAGGAGCATGATTCAAGGAAGTTTTTGGCTGTCTTAGAGATTTTGATTCAAAAGGAACAGTTAGATTAAGAAATGAGGAAAAAATTTCTGAAAGATCACCATTAATAGGTACTGGACTTTTTCTTACACCTCGAGTTCCTCGACGACGTTTTAAATTGTCTCCCTTTGAAAGGATTTTATCTGACATATTTTAACGAGAAAAAAAGCAAAATAAACAAATTATTTTATTATTAATATGTTTATCTTACTTCCAGAATTAATGGTTTGATCAGAAGAATCGATTATATCTATAAAGATGAATAATTATATTGCACTGTTTACCATAATTAATATTAAGACTTTCTTTATCAATTTGAACAATGAACTTGATACTGTATAATTTTGTATTTTTATCACTTTGTTTTTGTAAAAATTTATAGGTTGGGACATCAGCTGATGAATGTGTCAAGTGTAGTAGAGGTGGGAGTTAAATTTAAATAAAATGATTGGTGGAAATATTTAAGTGCGATTCACATGGATAATAATGTTTTTAATTTTATTTTTTCTTAAAAAAGAGAAAATTGTTGAAACTTTTTAAAGAAATAAAGCAAACACTTTACTATTCTTAATAATACATAAATTAATAGTTTTACATTTCATGAAAAGACTGAAATTTAATAAATTCTTCGAGGAAAATGTAATCAAATTTAAATAAGTAGTTGTCAGTACTGGACAAATCAATTTTTCTATTTCCCATGTTGTCTACCCTTACTTTTTTATTAAATAAATGAAATAGTTTTAATTAAAAGTGTAACAATCTCGCAATTATATTAAATTAATTAATTTATAATTAAATATTGTCATAAATTTTTAATAGTTTTGATTGTCAATCGTTTAATTGACAAAAACGAAAAACGAAACAAGAGATAAATGCGCATGTCACACGGGCGACCATTTTGAATGACTTCTTCGTGGCTTCCTGTGTGTGCTTGTCGTTGTTGAAGGATTTTTGCATCAAAAACGCGTTTAATTAAGCATTTTGTAATTAGCAAAGTTTCAACGTTGTCTTAATTATTCGTGAAAAATCGCTAACATAATCTTCAACAAAGGGAAGCTGTTTGAAATTTTCGTCAAATAATATCAGCTAATTCCAAAGGTATGTTAGATTTTCATTATTTTCCGACATTATATGTATCAGGTAAATAATCTTTTTACCTGAAACGCTTTCTACTTTTTCTCGATAAACTACAATGAAATCAGTACTGAATATGTTTAGTTTAGAAGTTGATTTTGACTTATTGTACACTAGAACCGTGTTTTACCTTATGATGCGTAAAACTCAAAATATTTCCAAAAATTTCTGTCTAGGACAACAGAATCCACTGATTCATTGTCTATAGTTTCGTACATTTAACCTTGAATTCTTGAAAACAACATATATTTGTTTATTAACTCGCGTAAATTAGTGTCCTTTGTAATGGGGAAAGTATTCAGAAATTAAAAAGAAAAAAAAATGAATAGTTTTAATAAAATAGAATATTTAGAATAAGGTCCACGTTGTTACATTTATTATAAATCAGGAATAATTTGATTATTCCACGTGACAATAGATTTATTTGGATTTCGAAAAATGGTTTAAGGTCATAAAAAAGCGAAGATTGAAAATTAAAAATAACTGTTTTCTTAATTTCGTATATTATTCTTTAATACAACGATTATATTAGATAATATTTTTTTATTTTCAGATGCCGAATATAAAGTTACAAAGTTCTGATGGCGAAGTCTTCGAAGTGGACGTTGAAATCGCCAAGTGTTCAGTTACTATTAAAACCATGTTGGAGGACTTAGGTATGGATGAAGATGAAGAAGAAGTTGTTCCTTTACCTAATGTAAATTCTGCGATTTTGAGGAAAGTTATTCAATGGGCAACTTATCACAAGGACGATCCTCCTCCTCTTGAGGATGATGAGAATAAAGAAAAACGAACAGATGATATTAGTTCATGGGACGCAGATTTTCTAAAAGTAAGCATTCAATTTTATTGATTTAAATTAAATTTTATTCTTCCATTGAAAGGAAATTAATTATAAATTTTATTTTCTTTGTTCAGGTTGATCAAGGAACACTTTTTGAACTAATTTTAGCTGCGAATTATTTAGATATTAAAGGTTTGCTTGATGTTACATGCAAAACAGTTGCTAACATGATTAAAGGCAAGACGCCCGATGAAATTCGTAAAACTTTCAACATTAAGAATGATTTCTCCTCTTCTGAAGAAGAGCAAGTTCGCAAAGAAAATGAATGGTGTGAAGAGAAGTAAATTCTTTCCTGCTGTGACAGAAAGATTATTTATTTAAGTTTCTTGCTTTTTTCCATTTCTCTTTCAAAACCTTTCTTTTTCTCTTCAGATCTAAACTTGTTTTTCACCAACGTAAAAAAAGAAAAAAAAAATTGAAGAGCACCATTTGTTGTAAATTCTTTGTAATCTTCCGTCGGTTAGATAAAGCATGTTTCTGGAATTTAATGTTCCCGTCCCTCTGTACATTGTTTCGTTTCTATAGTACAAGTTTTACTTTTAAAGTAAACTAAATATTTTTATGGTAAACAAACAGGATGAGTGGACCAGTTTAATTTTATTAGCTTAATGTATGTTCTAGCGATCATTAAAAAAAAAAAAAAAACGTTTTTAATATTATAATATCGAGTGTTTAAAAAGTAATATATAAGTAGAGGAAAATGTTACAATAAACAGCGATGGTAAATAACGGAATATTTCCTCTGGTACACTCTACCTATTTGCTTTGAGTTGAAGACTTTAATTTTTATTGTCAATATTTAAGAATATTTGATCATTATATAATATAACTTAGTAAATCTAAGAAATTTACGTTTACGTTTAAAATATTGTCTCATAAACATATTCGATTAACTGCTCGACGATTTGAATTTTAAAAGTTACACACTTATAATGGAATTTCTGAGATTCTGATGTTTCCCAAGAGCAGTCGAATGAAAATTACTTAGTTCGAGGATTAAAATAAATAATACTAATACATTGTAAGGTATGTGTTTTTATTTTAATACTAATTAATCACTATCCTTAATAATTAACACCAATTTTAGAAGAAATTTTTAAAGTGGCATAATTTATAAGATAAATCGATCGTTAACAAATAAACCTAATTATGGAAAGCTTACTTTCCTATTTTTATTATTAATTTAAATTTCAAATTTACATTGTTTGGATTTAATTTATAGACATTTTAATAGATGGTGCTCAAAACTAACCTTAAATTTAAAGAAGGATGTAAACAAACACGGTTTATTAAAATATCAAATATTTATCATATTTATTAAAAATGTAACTTGAAAATTTGTATAAATAATAATAGTTTATTAATTTAAGAGTATTATAATAAACCAAAAATTCACAATGGGTAAGTTATTTATTCATGTACTGAACAAACATGCATATTGTTTACATCATCACGTGTTTACAATTCAGGTAAACAAGTTAATTTTTTCAATTTCAGATTTCAATGTAAAAAGGATTAAATTTACCAAAGAAGCAGAAAATCGAGATTTCAATTCATTAAATGCAATGTGCAAAAGTTTTGTAAAGAACAATATAGCCATAGAATTTCATAATGGAAATTTTATTAAAAACATTACCTATAATGAGATAGAAAATACAAAAATAAAAATAGAAGATATTTTATCAACAATCAGTGGCTCGCAATTTATAGCCGTAGATTTGGCGATAGAGAATTTTTGCATTCCATCTTTAATTTTAGGGTAAATTGATTTTTAATCGAATTAAAATTATTTGAAAATATCTACAATTATTATTTTAATTTTTCAGAATTCTATCGAGTGGTCGTGGTTTTCTCAATGTTTCACCATTATCATCTCAGGATTTATGTTCTCGTTTAAAAGTAATTTATTTATTTACCCAAAATTTAATTCCTGATACGGAATTAATTCATCAAGTACAATGTCACGGAGAGAATATTCAATTAGTAAAATTAAAATCATCCACTCATCTGGAGACGAGTTTTCACAAAAATCGTTTTGCCTACGCAATCACTACATCAGGGACAACTGGTATTTCAAAAATTGTTAAAGTCCCTCAAGAAAGTATAATGCAAAATATTTTCGATTTAAAGAAACGTTTTTCTATTAATGACAATGATAAAATTGCACAACTCACGCCTCTGACTTTTGATCCAAGTATTGTGGAAATATTTCTCGGATTATACAGTAATTGTACTCTTTTTATGGCGTCAAAGAATTTGCAAAATAAATCCAGAGAACTTTTGGAAACAATGGATCGTGAAAAGGTCACATTATTACAAACCACTCCGTCTCTTCTATTTGGTAGATTTGCAAAAAGTGACCTGAAAAATGGAATATTAGGTGGGAAAAGTAATTTAAGAATTTTGTTACTTGGTGGTGAACCTTTTCCGAAAATGGATGCTCTTCAAACAATTCGAGATGAACGGAATCAAACGAGAATATTTAATATTTACGGAATTACGGAAGTATCATGTTGGGCAAGTATCGTGGAATTTAATAAAGAAACAGAGAATGATATTTCACGTGGATTTTTGGGTGATCCGCTTTTAGAGACATTTTTTCAAGTCAGAACTGATGAAGATAAAATTGTCAAAGAAGGAGAAGGAATTTTGTTCATTGGTATTTGTAACTTTCTTTTATTATTAATTTCATTATTAAAGAACATTAAATTGTTAACTAATTTTTAAAAACTAATTTTTAGGTAGCCGAGAAAGGATTTGTTTAATAGATGAAGAAATAAATGTAACTTCCCCGGTCTTTCGGACTACTGAAGATAAAGTTGCAGTATATATCGTTAAATAAACATAAACAATTAAAAATAAACTGTTATGTATTTTACTATTGTTAATTTTATCCATTTTTTCCAGATTGACAACACAGGGCGAGTCTTTTACAAAGGACGAAATAACAAAATAATAAAAAGATTCGGCAATAAAGTGGATCTAAGTAAATTGGAAAATACTGTTTTAAAATTGAAATCAATTCAAAATTGTTATTCGTTTTGGAATGAAATGGAGAAAAAATTACACGTCTGCATTTCACAAGTATTAAATTTCAAAGACAAAAATAACACTCTCAAATTCGAAGTGATGAATCATCTGCAAAATCTTCCCAGTTTTTATCATCCCGATGAAATTCATTTAATCACTAATTTTCCACTCACTGAACATGGAAAAATTTGCCATCAATCATTAAAGAACCTATGTGCCACAAATATAAATCATCATAAATTATCGATGGAAAATTTAGAAAAGATTTTTTCCAATTTATGGAAATTACTCGCCGGATCTTTTGAATGCGGTTTCATCAAGTCTGGTGGAAATTCAGTGGCTGCATTACAAATTGTGAATTCCCTTTCGGAAAAATTCGATCAAGAATTTCCGGAATTACTAGGAATGCTCTTGAACGATACTAATTATTCAAATTGTCTCACATACATTGAGACACAAATTAAGGGAAACAAAGACAATGGACAATGTAATTTAGAGCCTAAAATAGAAATTTTTCCTTCCTCCAGTGATAATGTGAAAAATTTATCGATAAGAAAAGAGAAAGAAAATTTAATTAATCACGATATTGAATTGAACGACAGATGTTTATGGCAAAAATGTCGAGGTTTTACAAATGGTGAAGATAAAACAGAGAAAGCAATTTCTTCCAGGGGAAATATAAAATTTGAAATTGTAAAATATTTCGATTTAAAAAAATGTATAGACGCTTCTGCAACTGTTTTTCAATATTCCAGGTACATTTTTTCTATTTTTGATCTTAAATTATAGTTATATTGTATCATATGCAATAAATATTTGTTTTTCCATTTTTTTTTCTAGCGGAAAAGTATTCGCAACAGTTGGCTCTCACTCGGGAATGATTATCACAGTTGAAATAAATTCCAATTCTTTTGAATATTTTATTATTGAACTACCAGATAGAATTGAAGCGTCGATTTTGGTTTTTAATAATTTTCGTGCTGTCGTTGGTTGTTACGATGGAAATGTATATTGTTTAAATCTCAAGAGCGGTGAGATTTTTTGGAAATTTCAAACTGGAGATGTCGTCAAATGTACTGCGACCGCTTGTTTAGAAGAAAAGAATATTTTCATTGGATCTTATGATCGACACATGTATAGTCTTTCATTAGAGGTTCATATTTCCTTTATTATTATTATTCACTATTATATATTTTTAAATACTTCAAAATTATTTAAATTAAACCATTTCGAAATGTTTGCAGAGTGGATTAGAATTATGGCGAATGAATGCAGAGGGAAGTATTTCCGGAACAGCTCGTTTACATCATGAAACTCAAAGTCTTCTCTTTGGTTCTTTGAATGGGACTTGTGTCAATTTAGATCAAGTTTCAGGTAATATCAAATGGCAATATACATTCTCGGATCCTGTCTTTTCAGCGCCAGCTATTCTTGAAACTGGAAACGTTATTTTTGCCAGCGTCTCTGGAAAACTTGCATGTCTCAATATTCAATCTGGACAGAAGGTAAAAATTTACGTATATATATATTTTTAAAACGAAAGCTTTTTTTAAATACAATATGTATAAAAAAAATTTCTTTCGTAACATTCGTATTCTAGTTATGGACTTACACCATAAATGGAAATATATTTTCTCATCTGGTAACAGTGAAAAATCGTGAATCGATATTATTTGCCAGTAGAAATAAAATTCTTTACTATCTTGAATGCAATTTAAAGCCAAATTTGAAATTCTCATCAATTATGGAGAATCCGATTATAACAACACCATGGAATGCAGATAAATTCATTTTAACCGCTTGCATTGATGGTACTTTACAAGTTCTCGATTCGAATACTGGAGAAATTCTCGCCAGCTATAAACTTCCTGGAGAAGTATTTTCATCACCTGTATTGTATCGAGATCTCATTATTGTTGGTTGTAGAGATAATAATTTATATATTTTAAAATTTTCACCCTAACTTCGGAAAATAGAATTTTAAATATATTGATATTTCTATCAATTTAAAAATCTATTTTGTAATTAAATGAAAATGAATTTTTTTTTTTGTAAATGAAGATAATGAATGAAAAGCGTAAATATAAGAGAGAAAGTAGCACAATATGTTTTTATTTGTAAGGGTCTTGTATTACAGTAATCGCAACATCCTGAAATGCTTCGCTTGGCGAAACGGATTTTTTTTTTCATTGATAATTCGTGAGATTGTACGTTATGCAGTTTCACGTGTAGCTAATGCAAAGGGCGTGGAAGCACGGCAAAAATTTTATTAATCTTTCAGATACATTAAACATTTTTTTTTTAATAAACAATTAACAATTATCACGACACATTCATGAAAAAGCAAAAAAGGAAATACTTTATATTTTAAGCTTTACGAAAGAGAAAAATACTCCCAATAATATTGATAAAATTTCTCAATTGAAATGCTTCGTTCTTATCAGCCCATTTTTTCACCACATCACAAATAATTTTTGTTTTCAATATTTATTTGTGTTTAACGTACTTTCCCCTAATTCTAAATATTTCCCATAGCACATGCAGCCCGTATTATAATAATCTTTCGATTCTGATAAGATTTTTTTTTATAACATTACATTATACATTATATACATTATTAGATACTGTAATATATAATAATAGTGTATAATGTATAATTATTATAATATTATATGTGTAGATTTTCGTATAAAGTTTCTCGTGTTGTATACAATTTGTATACAGCTTTTATGCAGTTTCTTTACAATGATAATTATTGTGATAATAGTAGTATTAATAAAAATAATTAAGCTAGTTATGACAATAATTTAGATCATTCCCTAAACGAAGGCCTGCTGTCGTTACGATCGTAATTGTTTAAAAACGACGGCTAAACGAAAAAATCATTGTTTCTAAATCTTGGATTGTTATTAATTTTCTTTAACGAGATCGTTCACTTAGGAGGTACTTAATTTTCTTTCTATTTCTCTTTCTCTCGTATCGGTCACACTCATAATAGACAATTCGTTTATATTATGTATAACCAGTATAACATTCGTTAGTTAAAATATGGTACATTTGCAATATCTTCGCTTAGATGCGCGTCAACACTTGTACTTTCTTCTTAATGTTATTATTTTTTTTTCTTTTATTGTAAGACATTTTAGGTAAAAACGATCGATTTGAGTTGTCTGTAATTTGACTCCATTTCCCCTTCTATTTTTATTCATCTCATCCCTTATTTTTTGTTCGTTAAATGCAATTGCTTATTTTTGCCTATCCGTTTCTCTTTCTCTAAACTTAAAAATATATTGACGATGAGAATTGTATCTCAACCAGCAATTTTTTTTAAACTTAAAAAATATATTCCCTAAAAAATCTTCACCTAAACCCCCTTTTTTATGAGGATGTCCTTGAAAAGAATCTTTTGGAATTCTTAGGCTCCGCTCGCAGCAACTTGAAGACACAAGAGAGCGAGTTTGTTTTTACACAGTAGTACGAGATGTTTATTTATTTATTTTTTTTTTTTTGTCAGAGATTTTTTTCTTTTTTTAATAGACCAATTTGTAGTCATGTTTTATAGTTACTGATCCTCGTCACCGAGTTCGTGTTTGACTTTATTCAAGTCAAATTCCTCACCAGTGGCGCGTTTAAATATATCAAGAACATCTAGGCAAGTTGTCTCAAAGTGTGTCGTAGCGTCGTAACTTTCCGAAACGAAAATTTGACTCTCAATACCGTTGTCTGTTGGGACAAAGTAGTCAGAAATTGAGACGAATTTCTGTTTAATCGGTCCCAAAAGATCAAGACCGGGTTTAATTTCAAGTTCAGGATTATCGGTCTCAACGGTCGTTGACACCATTGCAATAAACCAACCTTTCGCAGCAACTTGATGTGTATGCGAAACCATTGACACATAAATGTCCGATTGACGTGCCACCTTTAATGAATAATTTTTGTCAAATTATTTCAATTTATTGTCACATAAAAGAAAAAATAGATTTCATTAAAGTTTAATTAATATATAACAAAAATCTCACCTGCTTTTGGGGAATAATGATCTGGGTTGACAATGCGTCACCTGTATTTGAAATTGGATGATCCATTAAACAAATGCATCTAATGACTTTACCATTTCGTTTTATGCGATCAGGCGTGTAGGTAGGATCACAGAAAACTTGTTTGCACTTGGCTATTTCGTCACCAGAACGTACACCAACAGCCTAAATGGAAAAAAGATATTAAAACTTTAATAGGACAGCAGAAAAATAAAAGCCATCCAATTCAGCGAAAAAATAGAAGAATTCATTACCTTTCCATTTTCTACGACTATTTCATCGATTGGCTTGTCTAGCATGTAGGTTCCTCCATAAATGGCACTTAGACGTGCGAATCCTTGAGGAAGTTCCCCCAAGCCATACATTGGATAAAGATATGGCGATTTTCCATAACGGGATAAACTATCACTGTAAAGTTTTATCTTACGAACCGTATTTATTGCACTTTTTCCAATATAATCGTCGTCTCTGAAAAAAGACATATATTATTACATTTTTAGAAATATGTCTGTTTAAAACAATTTAATATTATTAATTATTAAGGAGAAAATTTAATTTTAATTCATAATTTTTGAATTAATACACAAATTGACAATAAAAAAGTTAATTTTTACCTGTAGAGGGCAAGAGCGTGTCCAGTAAAATCTTGGGTATTTTTATCAAGGTTGAATTTAGTGTAAAGTGCGCTCATGCTATTGCTGAATGGATCAAAACCATCCCAAGTTTTAGGATCATCCTCCTGCATATTTTGCACCCATGTAAGAAAATTCTTGAAGCGTCTCTTTTCGAATATTCCCATCAAGTCACTATTCAAGGCCTCAGCTTGATCGATTGGCACTTTGGCAATTTTTCCCGATTTATAAACATAAGAGCCTTCGATGCACTTGAACTCTAAATAACGTGTTACTCCAGTGTGAATCAAAAGCTTCACAAGAATTCCATTTGCCATTAAAAATTTTGGAATTAGATCCACATTCCAGTCACGACCTCGTCCATAACTCTCATCTGGCGGTGGTGTATTAAATTTACTGTAAAGAGAAAATAATTTAAAAATTTAATCTAATCGTAAAAATTAGAATCTTTGCTAATAAGAAAGATAATAATTCAAAACTATAAAATTGATATGTACATTGATATTTCTAGAAAAGACAGAGATGAAGTTTCTTTTCTGCTTTGATGCAATTGAATAGGAAAACATGATAAAATTGTTTGCTTTCCCTGTTTCCTACGATGAAAATCGATTATTTTTCAAGGTGGTTGTGTCTTTTAGAGTGTATTGGAGCAAAGCCATTGATTACAAATTTACTACATTCGATATAATTTTACGAATTAAAACTAATTGGGAGAGAAAAATCCAGACACACTTTATAAATATCTAGAAATTTAAACAATGAAATTTAATGCAATTTAATTAAAGAGGGGGGAGGGGAAATAAAACTTTGTTCGTATCTGATTAAAATTTCCTGGAATGGTTGTTTTTCCTATCTAAGGAAACTTGTAAGTATAGAGTAATCATGAAAATTTGCAGCATTACGTTAGTCGCATCTCATTAAGTGGATGATTAGTAAAAACGGACACAAAAGTGACAGCTGCTTTCGTCGCGTGCGCCACTAACGTTGATAGAAAGTATATAATGTAATTTCTGGGTCGCAAGGGATCCTAAGTATCGAGTAAATACATCGCGCAGATCACAAACCAAGCTGGAAATTCGATTACGCATGGCATGAGGGAGAAATTTCCATGCAAATGATAACCTTGCAAAATTTTTAAATGACGAATTTCAACATTAAAGTCTAGTCAATCAAATTGAGAATGAAATTTGCCACGTTCGATCGAATAGGGCGGACCCCTCCCCCAGGTTGAAAAGAAAAAAAATCCACATATAGTTGATGATTAAATTAAAATTTGCCATATAAAATCAATGATTAGAAGAAATTTGTTTGCCATCTTTTTTATTGTAAAACCATTCACGTTATAATGGTTCACACGAGAGCAAACAAGTTTTGCTCCAATCAATAAAATGTAATATATCGGAGTAAAGTTTGGGATAGACACGTTGTCCTTGAACACGCGGTGGGTGAATTGATGTGATGACCTTACCTGAAGAGATCTTCAAGGGGTGTGATGGAAGCAGATTCGCCACCGTAATACTTGTTGCGGTCGACGTGTAACACCTTTTTTCCGCTGACAGACAGCATTCCCGAGAGAATGCATTCCTTGAGACCGGTGCCGAGAACAATAGCGTCGTATTCCTCATTCATGGTTGATTAAACAATTGCGGAGTTACGATTTCTCGATGAATTCGATAAAAACTCTTGATGAATGTTGAATTACTTTGGGAGAGAATTAATCGAGAAGCTTAGATTGTGCACCACAAGACTATTATGCCGGAACGGAAGACCCTCCTTCTGCTTTGATGCTCTTCGTCGCTGGCTACGTCAATCACAATCCCTAGAGCATCACCCCCTTGCCCCACCGATCTTCACCAACGCGCGCACCTTCTTTCCAGCTGTCAAACGATTTAAAAAAGTGACGATGTTTCTCTTTACAAAACATTGTTTATATTTAAAAGTTTATTTAATTTCACGAATAATTACAAAATTTTATTTAAAACTTACCTTTTAATTAAATGTTTAATTTTGAAAAGCAGATGAGAAAAACAATTATGACAGGTTGGCACTTGTCAGATTATTAACAGTTGACCACTGATATAACACAGCAAAAACCCTAGATCTTGAATTTTTTTAGAAGTAAATGAAAAGGAATATATTTCAGGCTGTCAACTAAATACCTTTTTTCTATTTTTTATTAACCTGGGCACTTCTTTCTCGGTATTTTAGTTCGGAATTAATAAATTTGAGGTTAGTTTGAAACGTTTACAAACTTTGACAGTTGGTAGAAAAACATCCGCCATGTTTGATACAGTTTAACCAATAGTTGTTGAAGAAATTTAAATAATAAAAAAAACAATACCATTTACTTCGATTGTTTCATTATTGGATTTTAGTTATCACTTTAAAATGTTTTATTTCAATTTTTCTTTTCATAAACAATAATGAAGAGTTAGATAATCGAGAAACTTGTCAGAAGAAAAACATGTAGGGGAGAATTTTCAGTTGGTAGTAATAGTCGCATTTGTTTCTAACTTCAGTTTCTTAAATTCAGAGTCCGCGACACTCAGCGAAGTCAAGAAAACGTCAGACGCGACAGTCCGCGATTTGACGCGAACCGATAACAAAGTAAAAAAAAGTTCGTGGAGTGAACGTTTAAACTTGTTCTTATTAAAAGGATCAACATGTAAATTCAAACATATGTGCGAAAAAGTACGCGAGTTCATCCACGGATACCTCGTGCCTTGAGAGAGTAAAAATTGTGCGATAGTGATCTATTTTTTGAAATTTCTCCTTGTTGTGGCAAATATTTTTATGATTAAGGACGCTTTAGTGCAATTTTGAACTCAGCTGTCATATATATATCAAGTGCAAATTGAAGTGAAAGAAAATCATGGTTCCTAACCTCAACAGAGGTTACTGAATCTTACAAGATGTAAGAAAAACTTGTGAAGCTGTTGGTCCAGCTCATTGCAATTCTTCATCATTGTGTGAGGATAACCGAGGGCCACGTGGACGCGTTGGAAGTCCAGAAAAATGTAGGTGAATGACATCAGATGCTCTATTCGAACGAAACGTTATTGCACCCGAATACCCTACTTTTGCTCCATTTCCGACCTCAGCTCTGTATTTATTGATCAATTATTTTTCGAGATTCTCCTCTTAATATTTATCCCCCTTTGAAAATAATACATAATATTGCATCTTATTGTAAGCATTCTAATTTTGGTGTCATGATAAATTTAAATGAAAATGTTATTCTTCCTTTTGAATTTAATTTGAAATATTTAAACAGTTTAGAATGATTTAAATAATAAAGAGAATGATAATTTACTTTTCTTTGACTCATAAAAATTAGTTAACAGTTTCGTTCTTTTTAGAGGAATATTTCTTTATATATATGAATTAATGAAACAAGTTTGTATCGTTTGCAGAATATGTATAACTGCCGAGCAATTTTTCTTAAAGCGAAGAAGTAAAGAAAAAGAATCTAAAAACTTATGACTGTCTTTTAACTATTCGAAGACCAATAAGAAACTGAAGAGTTCCAACCGGTTTCATGGATTCACCGCAGATATGTTAGCAACTCGATTCTAAAGAACTTAAAGAACTTCTATGATTCGTTTTTATGCCCTTCTGTGCTCCGATGCTCGATTCGCTCTATAAATGATGTTATTGTTCAATTCAATACTTGAGATTTATAGTTATCTTTAAAAGATAGTAATTTTACAATTTTAATATCCTATCCTAATTAAACAAACAGTTGTCTTTTAAAGCAGTAACCATAATTTATTGAAATTACTTTCCATTAAAGTGTGTACATGAAAAATCTTAGTTATTAATCAGAAAAACATTACAAAGAGAGGAAAAAAATTCTGCAAAATTCTGATTTGACTGCATGATTCATTGGTTTGGTATCAAAATCGATAAAAGTTTAATTTTAATTATGATGATGTCATCTACCAAAGTATAAAATACAAAATGATCGAATTCCGAAAATATTTTGTTTTTATATAAAGGTTTATTGACACTTGACTATTTATTAAAAAATTTGTTGAGATTTTCCAAACTAAAGAAAAGGCGGTAATTTTCATTAAATAATAAGATTTTTTGCGTACACATTTTTTGTATGAAGAAATTTTTTTATTTCAATAAAGGGAAAAGATAAAAGAAACCATATTTTTTCTTGTAATGAAGAAATATTATACAAATTAAAGCAACAGATTTTTAACTGTTGAGTGATGTCACCATTAGCTTATCTTTTTCTTTACTTATTTTACTCTTTTATAAAATGTTTCCTATTATCTCAGTAAAGATATTGTAATTTTTTTTCGGAAAAATTCTATAGAAATTTGTAAAGCCATTGCTGTTGATAATAATTATTTATCATAAAAAATTGAATCAATTTAAAATTTGTCGATGGCAATTTTTTCATATTATGTAATTTGAAAATAGAAAATTACACACATTGAAATTGGAATCATTTAAAAAGCTATACACAAACGAGTTGCAGTTACGTTTTGTCTATATATTTTGCTCATTGATGTTAGAAAGTAACTCCGCTAGACCGATCCGATTACTTCAAGTGTAAAAAAGGATCTGATCATTCCGATAAGAAATCATTTTCACGTAATTTCCTTCAGAAAATTTTCTTGACTAGAAAATTTCTATTTTTAGTTTCTTATAATTTTATTTCTTGTTCGCTTAAAGTTTAAAAAAATTTTTTTCAACAATATTCATAATGATAATAATTATTATTATTCAATTGTTTATTGTTTATTATTCAGTTTTCTTGGATTTTGGTTTGTTATTCATTTTCTTTTGTTGCCCAATAAAATTTCTTAATATTCTATATATTTAACTTGCTGCAAGTAATCAAGCGATCTTTAAAGTTGAATTTATTAAGTGGATCTTTAAAATTGAACTTTGTTAAATGTTTATAATAGGCAAAGTCAGATTTATTCATCTTGATCGATCCTAACTCGAATTCTTCTTGTCTTATATACACGCTTTCAAACCTACGCTTTCTATTATACAATAATTGTGTCACACATTTGATCGTGTACTATTTCATTCTACTTTCGCTAGCTAATATATATTTCCTGCAAAAAACTAGAACAAATAGTGTAAAATTCAATTAATTAATTTTTAATAAATCTTCGTTAGTAATTAATGAAAATTTCTCTGCAAATTTTTAAAATCTAAAATCCAATATTCGCAAACGATACAAATTAATATTTCAAAAATTTAGAGAATGAAAAGGGAAAAAATTTTTTTTCGGCAAAATAGAATCTGATCGATAGTGTAAGAAACTTTATTTAATTAAATTATGTTTACATGTGTCTTCTTTATTCATTCTAGATAGGTAAATTCTTTCCTTGACTTTGCAGTCTTCTATAATTTATATATTAAGTCGGGTTAACGATCGTTGTCAGTAAGAGGGAAACATTAGATTATTGAACGACAGGAATGGCGTTTAATTCGATATTAAATCTGAATATTTTCCGTTTAAAAAAAAAATAACAAACAATACTTTTAATGGTTCCTAAACATTTTTTTACTCTATTACCAAAATAAATTTTTATAAATTACTTTTTCGAATGTGAAAATTTAAAGAAAAGAAAAAATTAAAACGAACTAAATTGACTTTTTGTGAATTTCCGTTTAATTGGAGTTTTTAATATTTAAAAGGAACATTTATATAAAACTGTTTTAAAGTAAAGTGTAAAAACTTTAGATTTGAAAATCAATTAACATAAAGTTGCGTTACAACAAAAAGTTTATAACGATTTGACAAAATGTGATTCATTTTTAAATAATGATACAACTTCCTAATGTTTATAATCGATGATTCTAAAAAAAAAATTCCAGATGTTATGTAATTTTTCGCTCAATGATAAAATTTTATAGAAAAATGTTTTTTTATCAGGCAAAAAGTTATAAAATTTTTCAATCAGAAAAAATTTCCATTTAAGTTGATCATCGATATCAATCAAATTTAGAAAATTTCTAATCAATCATTTATGAACTTCATCATTTTAATTATAAAATAAATTTTTTATTTGCCGCAAGTTTATTGTTATAAGCTACAGAAAATTTGACTTTTTATATATTTAAAAATCGATAAATTTTATCACTATAAACTTTTATTTTTTACACCTTTACGTGCAAACTAATCACCTTTTTTTCTTAATTCTCTGTTATTATTTATAAAGTGACTAAATAAAATTTCATTGTTTGGGTGAAAGAAATTCAATTTATAAAACTTATCAGATCAAATTATATCTAAATTGATAATAAAATGCAATTAATCTTCCATTATGGCCAATTGTCTGATTTATTTTCTGCAATAATGCAGAAAATGTTTAACAATTATTAAATTTTTTGAAACAATTATAGTATTTTTAGTTTCATACATAATAATTTTTTTATCGCAGTATACTTTTGTTATTAGAATAATATAATTTTTAGTATTTATTTTTTTTTTTTAAACGTGAAGTTATTGACGTCAATAGTATAATCTATTGTTGTAAATATTCTAATTAGGTTTGCACTACAAATGCCTTTGTGATAAAAAAAGTACTTTTTCATAATAGATAATTACAGTATAATTTTATTGTAATCAATCAAAAAGGAATATTTTCGCGTAATTTTTTATTTTTATTTAAATGTCTGCTGCTGACGAATTTCAATTGGAGAAATAATTACTCAATTAAGAGAAACATTTTTTTAATGGAGTTATTTTTTAAATTTAAATAAACATTTATTATAAATAAAATGGAATTTAGTGCAAAATATTAAGAAAAACATTTTTTTAACTGGAGTTATTTTTTAAATTTAAATAAACGTTTATTATAAATAAAATGGAATTTCGTGCAAAATATTAAGAAAAACATTTTCTTAATGGAGTTATTTTTTTTAATTTAAATAAACGTTTATTATAAATAAAATGGAATTTAGTGCAAAATATTAAAAAAAAAGAAAAAAAACCCGTAGAAGAGTAAGAGTTATAGGAATTAAAAATTATTTATTAATACAGCCTTCAGAAAGTCTTTTTTGTTTGTTTAAGAGAAATATTTATTTTATGTCACATTTGGAAGATCAATTTCTATAATAACTGAAGGTTTTAGGAATTGATAGACAATTCAAAAAAACCACGAGTCACTATTTGATAAAAATAAATTTTGACACGTTATTAATAAAGAAAAAAAAAGTGTCAACATAACACAAGATAGTAAAATATTGAGTATTTGATAATAAATTTATTATAGAATATTTCACCTAACACGAGAAATATGGCATATAAAATGATGAAATTTCCTTTTTTATCGATTTCCGGTCTTCTTTCTCAAAATTAATGTTTTTGTTTCAACAGGGAGTTATTTGTCGAAGTCTCCCTTTTTTTTTATTGTTAACAACAAATTTGCATTTGTAAACTCTTTATATTGTAGTGCTATTACTTCTAATTATCGGTTATTATATATATATACCTGGGTTTAGCGTTATCAACTGATTACACTGTTAAGTTTCCGGTTTCAGATTATTTTCTCATGAATTTTTTATTTTTCATCATCATCAAAATTATTGAAGGTTTTTTTTCTATTTTAAATTGAACTATGCAAGGTTAATAAAAATTCATTTTTAATTTATAGTTGAATGTATCATAATTTTTTTATACAAGAAAGAATTTATAGCAAAAAAAAATTGTTCGCTTATCATAATTTTGACATTGAAGTTTTAATTGTAAAGTAAATGAGACAAAATTCTTTTCGTTTGTTTAGTTTATCATTATATTGTTAAAATACTTAAAATTGATATAATTCTTGGGAATATTTTTTTTCGATAAGAATAGATGTGTGATATTGTGTGAGTTTATATTAGAAGTATATGGATAAAATAAATTTTTGGCATTTTCAGATGAGCCAGTATGTCCGAGAGCGGCGTGCAAGCAGCGTGCGAGGAGAACGAGAAGAAAGCGTCGCTTTACGTCTTTCCCTGTATACCACCTCCAGTTCCGGTACGACCAAATTCGGCGACATCAACATTGGGAGGAACGATAATATCCGGCAAAGGGAGAAGCGAAGACCACGTGGACGAAGACGACGAAGATGGGAACAAATGGAAAAAGAAAGTTGCACCAGGAATCAGGACTCATACGAGATCTGTCAGTCATGGGGGAGTCCTGGCGACGACACCACCACCTTGGCAATCAACGGTTCTACCTTCAGGTGGATATTAATTTTTTTTTCACCTCCAGGGAAAAAGAAAATCACTTGAATATTCGAATTTTATAAAATAGAATTATTTTCCTTTTTTCGAATTTGCTCCAATTCTATATTTTATAAACTTTGGTAATTGGTTCAATTCAATCAAAGCGAAGAGCGAAGAGCGAAAATTTATATAATTCAAGTAGAAAAACTCAGATTCGTCCGACAATATTCATGCATTATTTTCTTGTCTGGCTTAAACGTCGACTTTTTCCACTTAAGAGATAATAAGTTTCAACTTATTTGACGTATTCTTAACGAGATTAATTTCTATTTCTTCCTCTATCTGTGATTTTCTTCTGACTAAATAACTTCACTTTAGAGAAATTAAAATTTTTTTTTCATTTTTTACCATTCTGAAGTAAAACCAAAAATATTAAAATCGTAAAATCTAGACTGAAATGAAAAATAAACTGAGATTTTAATTTTTTATTTAAAAGAATATTATAAAAGAAACGATACTTTGTGGATTACATACAAACAAGTCATTAGCATAAGGTTTCATTTTTTTGTATTAAAAAACAACGATGGTAGAAATGAATAGAGAATCTAGTTGTCACAAAAAGTTGAAGGCTTTTTTTTCTTTTATGTATTACAAAGATTCGAGTGTACTATTGGTATACCTTTTTTCGATTCTTTATTATTTAACACGTTTGCTTCTTTAAAAAAAAACCACTTCACTAGTTCATATAAAGGAAACAATTTTTTTTCCCCATTAAACTGTAAGAATAATTAATCTACCTCGAAATTCATATTTTTCAAATCTTCTTCAAAGAGAGAAATTAAGAATTGAAAGTCTATTTCACTTTTTAACATAAAAAAAAACCAAACAAATAAAAACTGATAAAGAAATTAATTAAATAGTAACAATATAAAGGAATAGATTAGAGAAAAAAATATACAAACATGAAAAGAAGAAGTTTATGAATGGAACAATATTTTCAGAGTGAGGAATTTAAATTTAAATATAAAATTAAAGAACACGTTTACGTGAACGTTATGTATTTTCAAGTACACATTGCCATTGCAATTAATTCTCTGACTTGTTGTTGTACTACCCACATGATATTCAATGGATTCGGTCCAAATATTAAATTAGAAATAAACTTGAAATAAATCAATGTATTTAAAGGTCAAAAATAATTTTTTCATCAAACTCTGCCTAGAATATCTAAAGATTGGAAGAAAATTTTTCTCAAGAAAAAAAATGGAATTAGAGAATGAAATTTTTGTATTTTATTTTTAGGATCAGCGTTCTCAACGCCAGGAGGTGCCACGGGGACGATGACGGGAAGACCCTCGGTGCTGAAGAAGCCGGGTCATCAGCGGGCTTTCAGTCAAGGTCAAGTGGTCAATGTCCAGGGCCAACCGGTCATGGCCCACAATCGTGTTGGATCAAAAACCGATTTTATCTTGCCACCAGGTCATCGAGAAGATCCTCGACCTCCAAGCGGCGGGAAGGTTCCATCTTTTCGAGGTCACTCGCGACAAGCCTCGAGGTATTTTTTTTTATTTCCTTGCCTTGTAGATTCTATAAAAAAATATTTTTTTTATTTCACAAATATTACGCTACATCATTCCTAAAATGTAGGACACTTTAGTAATCAGGTTATGCCATTCTCTTCTCTATAGTCTCTCGGTTATATGGTATTTTATTATATACACACATCATGATGTTTCATCAGAACGTTTGCTCCTTTCAAAATTAAACAAAATTTATTTTTTAGACATCCTTGCGTTAATTAACTTTTCGTTTAATCAAATTTTCATTTAACTTTTATCCGATTTTTTTAAATCGGATTTGAATTTAAAAAATTCATTAAGTAAAAATCTATTAAATCATTTTTATTTTTCTCGTCAGATTTATTATTAGATTGTGTGCGGAAAGTAATTTTCTGTCGCATGATAGACATAATGAGTTTGAATGGCTTTTTTTTTAAATATGCTAAAGATTCGAAGAATTCTTGCGATTAGGTAATTTCATGGTGAATGTAAATTGTGTAATTATGTTTTCTTTAGTGCAGTGAAATGAATCATTAAGATGGCTCTGGAGGATAATATAATGGAAATGTATATGAAATTTGAGATACTGTTTTTCCTCCTGAAGTATTAAATTTGAAACTTAAAATCCCTAAGGAGTGTTTCTTTTTCTTTACCGAGGAGAGAAAAAAGAGAATATTCTTCATTTGAATGAAGGAGACTTTTATTAAATGTTATATAACGGTCTGTAATATCTCAAGTTTCTGAAGAGATGGATCAAGGTCAGCTTAAGGTGGTCAGATTTAGAATTCAGGTCGACGGTTTCTTATTAAATTTCCGGTGCAGTATAGACGTCTCTAGGCTATTTTGCACGCGAAATAAAAAAAAAAGGAAAAGAAAATACTCGTTACCACGCCTATAAATTATTGATTTTTGTATAACTTTTCCATTATTATCAACAATATTTTTTTTAAAAATGATTCTTACTTTTTTAATGGCGTAATTTTGTGTATATGTTATTTTATTTAAAAAATTTTTTCTATTCTTCTACAAGGACATTTTTCTATTTGTCAAAATTTCTTTTTTAGATCGGAATCAATTTATACAATTCGACGTAGTGAAGCGCCTCCTTGGTGGAGGAGAATTTGGGTACGATGTTTCGGTTCCCCTCCAGAGGAACCAAGACTCAGGACAATTGTTCCCAATCATTTGGTATCACCAAAAACTCCGCCAAGTCGTCATCCTAATGGTGCTAGAATCGATAACAGGTGGGATATAATAAAAAATTAATAATAATAATAATAATACAGAATCATGAAAAATGCAAATGAATGTAAACACTGATTTAAAAAGCCTCCAAATTTTTGAATAATTCTCGAGATTAATGAAGTAATTTCAAAACGTAAATAATAATTTCTGGTAAATTTGTTGAAAATTATGCAATTCTTATGGTTGCATGAATGTTGAGTCACTTTTTTTTATACATACTTTATATACTCCATGACACAGATTACTCAAGCGTCTTGTGTTCTCGTCTCATATGTTCTCTGAATGAAAAGATCTGTACATTTTATCGATATATACATCTCAGTTTCTAAGGATTTCTTAAAATAGTTATTGTTGTACTTGTTGAGAATGTAGTTTACATTGAATCATTATATTTTATTCTATATTTATTCCATTTAGGATTTTCAATTAAATTTTGATTATTAGATAAGCTTAATTGAAAATTTGAAAATATCCTTTTGAAAATATATTTTAAAATAGTTTTCTCTATATTATAAACCGTAATGTTTATTTTCAATTTTTTTCGAAATAATTGGTACCTTTTTGTTAATTGATGTGAAATGGATTAGTGGAGCAAGAAACTGTGTGAAACATGGTATTCTATACAGTTGATTAGAATCTGTATTATCATTAAATTAACCCTGAAAGAATTAAAGTCGATTAACTTGATTCAGAATGCAAGCGGATGCTACGGTATATGAAGAGAAATATTTTATTTATACATCAATTTTTTCTTTACTTCCAAAAATTTTCCGAAATACGATTAATTTTCGATTACATGTAACTTTTATTACTTTTTTTTCATTTTTGTGTTGAATATTTAATCAATAATCATAACTCCTTGAAAATAAATATTGATTTCGGAACTTGAGGCTCAACCCCAGAGAATTCCGTTACTTTCATAAAATTTATATAGGTCATCAAGATCATTCTAATGTATTATTAATATTGTAATATACTTTCATGTACATACAAGTTAAATTATTCAATGTTTTGACGTTGTTTATTATTTACAATTTGAATTTGTTTTGTTCAAGTCAATTGAATTTGTTTTTTTCTCACCATTTGTTGTTGTTGTTTTTTTTCATACATAGGGTACGCACAACCAAGTATACGACTTTGAGCTTCCTGCCACGCAATTTGTTGGAGCAATTTCATCGGGTGGCAAATCTGTATTTCATATTTATCGTAATGTTAAATTGGGTCCCGGAAATCAATGCGTTTGGAAAGGAGATTGCCATGTTTCCTGTTCTCTTTGTTCTTGGTGTCACAGCTGTGAAGGATTTTTTCGAAGACAGAAGAAGACTTGCAAGTGATAAACGAGTCAATAATTCCACCTGTCGAGTATACGTGAGGTGAGTGATGATTAAAAAAAACACATGGTAATTATAATTTAGATGTTATCAAATATTGTCATGGGCCCTTCAAAAAATTCCAAGAACAAGATCGATTTGAAACGAGAGTAAGAAATTGAGGTCAATGTTACTCACGCGATTTTACGCTCGTGCGTGAACAAACTCACGTTTAAACTTTAAATCGCCTCCGCATTGTGAAAAATTATTATTACTTTTTATTATTCTCGTCCGTCACAATAGAAGATTGTTTCAAATTTTATGGAGCAAAGCCGAAAATTAAATTATCAAGAGAACCTTTTTTTCTCTAATTATTCGACATTTATTCTTACAACAAGGAATTCATAAATGTCCTTCCAACTGTAATTAAGCGAATTTAATGATTATATTGATTCGAATTGCTTAATTAACTTTATCGAAGGATTTAGTAATGTGGAGAAAAGTTAATTAAAAAGAGGAGACAGTGTTTGAAGAAAGCAATAGATCGATAGAAATTTTTTAATCAACTTTACCAAAGTGTTTTATTTAATGAAAATAGGAAGGGAAAATCATGAAGTAAGAGATCGAAAGTTAGAAAAAATATTTAGAACAAGAAAAAAGGATAAAAATCAGTAAATTAAGAAATGAACAAATTTCTTTCAATTTTCCAATAAAAATTCGAATTATAAATAATTTTTATAATTGGTTGATGATTAGTTAATTTTGAGCATTCTCTTTCAGTTTGTTAGGTCGTCAGAATGTTGAAAGAAATATGTAAGGAGAAAAGATTGCATAACCATTGGAGAAGTTGTTGGGAACATCTGGAATGCTATTAGAGTTCGTTGGTCGCAGATAATCGTTTCTCTCAGCATTTTCTTTTTTTTTTGCTGAATATCGCTTTCTTCACGTTGTCGATTATCAAATAACACGAAAGCTTTGCTACTGTGAATTTTCATTGAAAGTATAATTATTAAAATATGAACAGAGGATAAAATTAAGAAAAAAGTGTGTATATTGTTAAATATTCAGCAACAGAGAGAGAGAAAAAAAAAGATGAATCACACTTCAAGCAAAATTTTATCAGGACATTGCTCCCTAATAAATTACTTTTACCAAGAGAAAGAGAGAGAGAGAGAGAGAGAGCGAAATGCTGGAATTGTATTGTAAGAGCCTTAGAAATTCGAGAATCACGCGATATTCTTTATTTCAGATTGAAATTTATGCTAATCGTATTCAAATTGTAGACGGCGACTATAAATGCTTTTGGTCTAAATCTGAAATATTTTTAAGCTCATCTCACCTTTTGAGAGATGTATTAATATTGATTATTGAAAATATATTTCTTTCTTGTCGATAAAAGAACGCGATAATTTGATTACGATCTGAATTTTATCAAATTTCGAAGAATACTCAAGTTTAATTTCCTTGATTTTATAATAAACAATGAGTTTCGAATTCTCAGTTATCAATAATAAAGTGATTACTAAGAATCAATTACTTGCTTTTTTCAATTTGGAGCAAAATATCGATCCTTTGTCAAAGGAGATTTAGATGTGTGATTTAAAAAATTAATTAAAAACGATCTTTGTTTTAGTAATGTTTTTACAATTTTTTTTTCCATATCTGTGGATTAAAATATAAAGTTGGAAGACCTACGACTGTTATTGAGTTTAGTTCAAGGGCTAAAGCGTGTTTTTTTTCTTCCTTTGAGCAAATAGAACTGATAAATTATAAACAAGTGGATCTCACGGTTTATTTGTTTGATATAATAATCAGATTGTAAATGAAAGAAAAAATTAATTTCAGATTTAATTTTATCGATTTACGGTTATCATGCACTCCCTGATAAATTCGATAAAACTGTGTCTTATACGATAAAATAAAAGATTGATCAAACGCTCTCATGCGATCGGTAGCAACGAACGTCATTTATAATGCAATTAAATCGTATTGTTCAATCGATGTATCGCGATTCCGACATTTCCTTTATAAATCAGTAACCTTGTCCTTTACCTTCGTCAACCTCAATCTTTCTTGCATTCACAATATAATTATTTCCTTTCATTCTCTTACTTTCCTCACATTAGCGAAACAAAATCAATTTTAATATTGTAATATCAATATCACTAATTTCGATCGAAAAAGAGGTCAAATTTTTTTTATTTCTCACACATTGAGTCAAACTTTTCCCATTAAAAATTTATTTTTATTGTTATATCAAACTCGAAGGTATAACTTTTACTTTTTAAATATATTTTTACAATAAAGTTATTTTTTCTCTTGTTCAGTGAATTGAGATTAATTGTGTATATACTCGTTGCATTCATCGAACAGAAAGTTTTGACATGAATAATGTTGGTGTGAATTTTAATTGAGTTCTTTCTAACATGAGCCGGAATTAGAAATGGTTCACTCGAAATATTGTCAATATTCTGGGCAATGAGAGATAAAAATATGAATAATTATTTCTATCGATTGAATAAAAAGAGGCCAAGAGGCGAGATATTAAATAAATAATTTTAAATAAATTTTAAAATAAATTCATAAATGACTTATATTATTAAAAAATTTGCACTCAAAATCACGTAATAGAAATTCTGATTTTCGGAATTCGGATTCAAAATTAAAACGAAATCCATTAAAATTTACTCTAACTGTTCGAGAAAATTTACGAGCGCAACAAACGCTACCATATGTTTACGATATGCCGTGAAATCTATTTTAGATTTTGCACAAAACAATAAACCTACATTTCCAAAATAATAATAAATTTTTATCTGAGTGTAAATTAAACGAAGACAACTAATAGCTTTGTATAGATAAAGTTTCAAAAAAAAATCACCATGCAAATTTTACCGATTCTCAATGGAATATAATTTTTTTTAAATTTATTGTTGATTTTATTATGAAAATTTTTTTTTATGAAAAAAGTACTCGAGAGAAAACTTTTTAATTTAAATTTGAAAATTCTTGCTAAATGCACAATGTAATGTAATTATTGTTTTTAATTAACTGTTAAGAGAGGAATATTTTCCTAAAGAACTTTAATTAAAATTTTTTTTCTCTAATCTGCATTTATAGTTCGTGATGGGAGTTGATTATGATAATTAACTTTGCATACGGATCAATGTTTATATATATACGTGTCGAGGAAGTGATAATGCATCAAGATTGTGTTTTTCTTTTTTTTTTAACTTTTTTTTCCTAATGGAAAAAGGTGTGGTAAACAAATAGGAAACGTGATACTTGTATAGTGAAAGGGGTTTTTATCAATTTCAATTTATTCCTATTTCAATTGATTGATATATATTCTGTGCAGAGAATTTGTCAAAGCCGACGACCTGAACGTCAAAATCAACCTAGTTACCTTTCTGAGAAGCTCTGTTATTTGGCCTCCACCTACAAAAAAACATTTCCCTTTTTACTGTACTCTTGATTTTTTTTCGAAATGCTTTAAAATTTACATCTCGTGAGTTTCAGGTGGATACTCGAGTTGCTAATTTTTTTTCTTTTTAGAAATTACCTCTCAAAGTCGTTCATGGCTATTTCATGAGAAATTAATTCTTTCTTCTCGTGACGAGCACTCTTGAATTAATTAAGAGGACCCTTTGCTGAATTATTATTTCTCGAGGTAGATACATTTCAAGTTTTTTTTCATTCTTGACAGTCCCTGGTGGATATTAAGACGTTAAAATTGTTTAATTAATTAACTCGCTTTTATTTACTTTTATTTCCTTAGATAAAGGACAAGGAAACATTTTTTAAATTAAAATTTCATTTTCCATTTCTATGAGGAAAGCAAGAAACTTCCGAAGAAAAATTGAAATTGCTCCAAATTGATTATCTTCCAAGTTGTCTATACTTTCGAGTTTCAATGAAAACACAGAAATAAGTGAATCTGAAAATGAATTTACTTTTTCTTTTAGATCGGAGATTGTTGATTTGGAATTGAGTCAAGTTTTTTTGGAGTTAAGTTAATAATTATATGTTGGTGTTTAATTGCCGATATTTCTGTTTGTTATTTAAATTCGAGGGATTTATATTTCTTCCGGTTATGTTATTAGTATTAAACTAGTAATGACATCACTTAATTTACTAATAGCGTGGCTTCGACTCGGTCATCATTGAGTTTCTGTTTTTAAACGCAGGCACGCAAAGTTTCTCATTTTTTCTTTTTTTTAATTCGACGTACTGAAAGCAAGTGTAAACTAGGTGACCTGGGAATTTTTATATAGCTTATTTAAATAAACGAGCTCCTGCATTTAACGAATCGATACCTCGAAAGCTCTTCTATATGATTTTATATAATTCTGATTTTAATCAACTTGAAAAAAAAACGTAAAAGTATTTTTCGTTTTCTAATAGTTTTGCTGATTGTTATAGATAATGAATTGGAGCAACGTCTTTCAATGAAAGCAAGTAATAATCCAAGGAATGACGATTCTTCATCGTCAATGACAGAGAAATAATGAGGCAAAAACAGAAATCTTCGACTCGGAAAAGCAAGTGTTCAAGATACCTCATATTGATCTCCACTAAAAGATCGTCATCACTTGTTGCAAAATAATAATAATCGTTCCAATTTATTTCTCAGCTGGGAGTTAAAATTATTTCGAAAATATTATTTTTGGAAATTGACTTTTAATTGGAATTTACAAGTCGTTTGATCTTCTAAAGTATGCTTGAAAATTTGCAACGGATTGAAATTTTATTCCGGCTTTGCAACAACAAAAAAAAGGGAGAGAGTGTGCATCGTAAAATTGATCCACGTTGATTGAAATTTATAGAGACATGAATAGAGGACTTGACCTCAAAGCTTTTCAAACCAGTGGAATCACTTTTCATTTTACTCTGAAAATCAGATGCAAAAGCTATTTTTTAGTAGCAATGAAAAATGTTCTTTTTAACTCGATTTATTGGATTCCAATTCTAGGACAAGTTGCATGGATTTATTTCCGATTTATGGTACAGGTGTATTGAGATCCTTTTTGCATATCCAAGGTTTATTTTATTGACAACATTCAAATGGAAATATTTCTTTCCTGAAAAAGAATTTTTTCATGGAGTCACTTTTTGATAGAAACACTTTTTAATAGAATCACTTTTTTGATGGAAGAAGAAGTTAGAAGCACTTTTTGATTGTCCAGTGCATGATCGATTTGAACCATTCTTTATATTGATTGACAATTTTTTTTTTCATTTCCTTGCTTACGTTTTTCGATGATAAATAAAATTCTGCATGAATTTGACCTTCGATTAGAGCAACCGAGTCGATATTTCTGACCTTCGGAAATGATCAGCAAGGAACTACCAATATCTATTCCATTCAATTGATGGCTAACGTTTTATTTCTTCTTTTTTTACGTTCAAAGCCAGAAGGCAAGGACGGCACTTCTTTTTTTTATCGCTCCAACTGTCTCTCATTCATTCACAGAAAATCCGGAATTCAATACATATCAAGAAATTAAATTTACTTTGCAAATTAAATCATCTCTCAAGCATATCTTCATTCTTATCTTTAAAATGAAATCGAAAACATTCGAGTAATTTAATGAATATGAAACCAAAAAAAAATTTACCAAACTTTGTTTTTGTAAAACTGAATATTATTTTTCGTTTCGTAAGAAATGAAAATTTTGCAATTTAAAGGAAAATTGAATATTTTATTTTTAGTCTTTTTCAAATCTATTTTTCGAAAAACAGTAAACATATTTCGAATTTTATCAACTTGTTAATAATTCCTTGATGTTTTTTTAATTTTTGACAAGTTTTCGCTTTTAGTCACGTACTCATGGTTTATTTTCATATGCATATTTCCATTGTATGAGGATCAAATTCATTTTAGAGAAAATTAGAATATTGCGCCTTTATTTTTCTCCTTTTATTTGAATTAAAAAAAATATTTATTTTTTGATAGTCCATTATATTTAATCAGTTTTTTTTATCACGGGAATTTTTTTCTTCTTTTCATGTTATTTAGCCAATTAGTACCGAATGTAAAATGCACAAAGTTCATGCGATGAATGTCGCCACACTGATGATGTCACGTTTAACAATATTATGAATTTATTTTAAACTTGGTTTTCTTTGGAGACTTGAAAGGTTGCATTTAACAAAAGGTCTGGGTCTCGAACTTCTATTTTCAAATAAATTGCATATTATCTCGTTTTCTAAATTTGCGACAAATTCTGAATTTAATCGTTATTCTGATAATAGATCCAATCTTTATATAAAGATAAAAATCATAATTCATAATCTTTATAATAAAGAAATAAAAATAATAGAAAAAGGATAAAATTACTGTATATATGAAAATATTTTTTAAAGCAATATATTTATTTTTATTTAAATTACAGGGTAACGTCAGCTTTTTGTCCTTCGGTTGGATAAATGCTACAAATATGGAAAGTGCATTGTTAGATAGAAGATAATTAATTAATATTACAAAGACTCGTCGAGTTGTCTTTGATGATTCAAGGAATCATTCGAGAAAATTTTCAAGGAAACAAAAATACTGCTTTTGATCATTTGCGTCTATGACGACACTCATGGGACTTTTTTTACGCAATGGAAATTGTTTTCTCGTCCATAAAGGAAAATTAATTTAGACAAAGTTAACAATTCTTTTGATAGACTAGTTTGTTTGTTTATAATTCGAATTTTTTTTCATCTTGGTAGTTAAATAACGTTGGGTAAAATTAAACCAATATATCCCACCCACGATTGAATTGCGAATAATAGCGTGCAGTTAAATTGCTTATCTGGTTTTCTTTTTGGTATATTTTCTATTTTGCAGCGATGGCAGTTAAATTACTTATCTGATTTTTATTTTGCAGCGATGGCGATAGGTATTTGAAGGTGCCATGGAAGGACGTCAAGGTCGGTGACCTGGTTCACTTGTCGAACAACGAATTGGTTCCGGCTGATCTTTTGCTGCTGAGAAGCAGTGATCCTCAGGGATTCGCTTATCTCGATACCTGTAATTTAGACGGGGAAACCAATTTAAAACAACGGCAAGTGGTGAGAGGTTTCCTGGACCTTCAGGACTCTTTTCAACCCTCCAAATTTCATTCCGTTATCGAAGTCGATAAACCGAGTACGAAAATTTATAGGTGAGTTTTCTTTTTATCTCTAGAGAATTGATTTCAATTTTGCCTCTTTCTTTTTTTTAAAAGAATTTTTTCTAAATTTGATTATAGAAGAAAGTATAATTAAAAATAATAGTGAATTTTTATTTTGCGTAATGTAAAAGATAAAAGACAAAAAAAAAGAAAATTAAAATTAATGTCCCTGATCGAAAGGTTAATTTATTTTAACCACAGGAATTAATTGTGCGAATCTTGGAAATTATAATTTTCTCTTTTTGTTATAGATTTCATGGAGCGGTAGTTCATCCAAAAGGAGCCAGAGTGCCTGTTTCGACGGAAAATCTTTTACTCAGGGAGTGTGTTTTAAAAAATACAGATTTCGTCGAGGGAATTGTAGTTTATGCTGGTCATGAGACTAAAGCGATGCTCAACAATGGGGGGCCTAGATATAAGGTATTGATCTTTCCCCCTTATTTTTTTTCTTGTCTTTATTTTACAATTCATCAGAGATGACACAGTTTCGCACATAAATATAATTATCTTGCTGTTAACAGAAGAAAGCTTATAAATATTCAAATATTCTCAACAAAGTATAAATTTAACGATTGTTTAACGTAAAAATCCTTTTTACACGTTTGTCATTTTTTTTCCCGGTAATTATTCAATATTGAATATTTATAAACACGACGTACAAAATTCTCTTATTTTTCATTTTCCAATTTTTACTTTTTATGAATAATAAATATTGAAGTAAATTAATGGATTTTTTCTTCTTTTTACAGCGTTCTCGTTTGGAACGACAAATGAATTTAGATATAATTTGGTGCGTGGTTATTCTTGTTGTTTTGTGTGTCGTCGGTGCAGTTGGTTGTAGACTTTGGCTCACGGCGTACACGAACGTTGGACCCGTTCCTTTTCTGCCAGTTCTTCAGGATCCCACTTATGAGGGAATGCTCACGTTTTGGACGTTTATCATCATTCTTCAAGTGATGATACCCTTGAGTCTCTATGTTACTTTAGAAATGGCTAAAGTCGGTCAAGTTTACCACATCGGTCAAGATCCTTTTCTTTACGATTCAGAATCGGGACGCAAAGCCGAGTGTCGAGCTCTAAACATCACCGAAGATCTCGGTCAGGTAAATAGAAAATTTCTCCTTGTAAACTGAAAAAATATAAATTTATTTAATATCCAGTTGGAAAATTAAATGATAATTTTATTTTGTTAAATAATAATTTAGGTTCAGTATGTATTTTCGGACAAAACTGGAACACTGACTGAGAATAAGATGCTATTTAGAAGATGTGCAATAGGCGGGCAAGATTACGCTCACACTGGCGAGGGAGAAAATCCGATGCCGTGCACGAGATTAAAGGAAGATTTACTGATAGGAAATTGCAAGCATCGCCTCCAGGAATTCCTGGTTCTGATGGCAGTCTGTAATACGGTCGTTGTAAATAGTCATCCTCATCGTGACATCATGAACTCGAGTGGAGTCATCGAAGAACCGCAAAAGAACGGAGGTAGCGCGAGGTAAATTTGAAAATTCCATTATTTGCAATAATTACTTTATGTAAATAAATGAATTAAAATTAATTAATTTTTAATTAATATTAATAAGGAAATAATTAATAATCACAGGTACATGAGACTTAATGAGTCAAGAAGTACAACACCAGTTCCAATTTCACAACCGTCGGAGGAATCCTCTTCTTCATTGACGACAAATTCTCCCTCAATACTTTCGACTCCGCCAAATCATGGAATTCCCCTTTCGACAATTTCATCATCGACTGAAATACCAACAAATAGTTCATCAACATTTCGTAGTCGTGTCCTCAGGCCGAGATTATTGAACATAAGATCGATTCCAAATTTAGGAATGGACCTTGTGAGAAAACTCTCGCCAATGGGCTTGAGAAATAATCATTCGACTGCTGCAGATGATGGAATTAAAGCGACAACGGAACCACCGCAAATTTACGAAGCCGAGAGTCCAGATGAATTAGCTTTAGTGCGTGCCGCTCGTGCCTATAATGTCAAACTGATCAAAAGAACTCCTCGTAGCGCTGTTGTCTCTCTACCTGATAATTCTACTCTTGCCTTTGAAGTTTTGCACGTATGTTAAAAAAAACTAAGCTAAATTAAAAGTAGATGAATAAATTGTCGATTTTACAAATTGGAAAATTTTGCTTTACAGGTTCTGCCATTTGATTCGAGTAGAAAATGTATGTCAATTGTGGTGCGACATCCAATTACCGGTGAGATAGTAATTTACAGTAAGGGCGCAGATTCGACAGTACTGCCATCGTTGTCCTCAACTGACGAGGATCCGAATTCGATGACAAAAATTCGTCAACAATTAAATGCGTACGCGAGACAAGGTCTTCGGACTCTTGTTATGGCGCGACGAACTCTAGGCGCACAGGAATTCGAGACATGGCAACAAAGACACTTAGAAGCTGAAGTTTCGACTGAAAATCGTGATCGTCGTGTACGCGATTCATTCTCTTTACTCGAGTCACATTTAACACTTCTCGGTGTCACTGGAATCGAGGACAAACTCCAAGCTGGAGTTCCTGAAACAATGGAGGCACTTGTTTCCGCTGGAATTGTCGTTTGGGTTTTAACTGGTAAATTATTTTACTAATATTAATTTAATTTTTTGACGATTTTATTATTTGTATTTATAATTGTATTATTTGTATTTATTATTTGTATTTATTTGTATTTATAATTTACGAGATTATTTTTTTCTTGCAGGTGACAAGCCAGAGACGGCAGTGAATATTGCTTATTCGGCGTGTTTATTCACACCGGCAATGCAGTTGTTGCGACTTCAAGCGAGATCGAAATCCGTCGCTGAGAGTTTAATTCACAGTCATTTAGAAGCAATTCAACGTGAAAATGCCACCAACGATGGAATACAGAGACAAATGACTGATTATCACGGTACTGGGGAAGTGGCATCACACGATCTCGATTCCGCTGATAGGGTAGCTTACAGAATTGGCGGATCGTGGAAACGACAACGAGCTCTTGTTGTCGATGGGAAAACATTGACGTTCATTCTCGATCCACAAACCGGGCTAACGACACCATTTCTTAATTTGACCAGAGCATGCTCCAGTGTTCTTGCCTGTCGTGCCACTCCTTTACAAAAAGTAAATTCCCTTTTTTGTTTCGTTTTTTTTTGATAAATTTTTTTACTAAGAATTATTATTGCAATTATTATTAGTTCTAGAAATAAAAAAATCTTTCTTTTTAGAATATATTTTTAATGTTGTGTGACTTTTTTTTTAGGCTTACATCGTTCGAGTTGTGAAAGAACAACTGGGAATGCGAACTCTGGCAATTGGCGATGGAGCGAACGATGTGAGTATGATTCAAACGGCCGATGTTGGAGTCGGAGTTTCTGGCCGAGAAGGAACACAGGCAATAATGGCTGCGGATTTTGCGATTGCAAAATTTTCCATGTTATCGAGACTTTTATTGATGCACGGCCACTGGTGTTACGATCGACTCTCGCGAATGATTCTTTACTTTTTCTACAAAAATGCGACATTTGTCTTCCTACTTTTCTGGTTTCAGGTAAATTTCTGATAAAAATTCACTTATCATTTGTTTAATTATCTGTTTATTTATTTGTCTATTAAAAGTGGAAAATAATTTCACGAATATCTTAAATTTACGAAGAAAAATTTATTTACAGCTTTATTGTGGATTTTCCGGGGCTGTGATGATTGATCAAATATACTTGATGCTGTATAATTTATTATTCACTTCATTGTCGCCGCTTGCTTTGGGTGTATATGATCGAATTGCACCAGGAAGAGTGCTTCTTGAAAATCCGGAACTTTATAAAAGAGGACGATTGGCTCTCGTTTATCAGACACATTCGTTCTGGCTAACAATGGCCGATGCTCTTTATCAGAGCATTGTTATTTTCTTTCTAACCGAGGCTGTAAGTTATTTTCCAAGAATTTATCTCTTTTCATGACAAATTTATTTTTTTTCCATTATTCTTCATTTTATTTTTAATTTTAGGCTTACTATGACACTGATGTAGATATTTGGGAATTTGGAACGACAATTACTACCTCCTGCTTATTATCGATGTTAATTAATGTGAGCATTGAAACCAGATCTTGGGTAAGTCCTGTAATTTTTCTTAATTTAATTTTTTAATCTGAAATAAAATACGAGAGAAATAACAATGGAATAGTAAATTAAAAAATAAATAAATAGAAAAATAATTTAATGCTAAATGAATCAAGTTTTAAACTAAAATTTAAAGTTGAAAATTAGAAGAAAAGAAAGAAAATTAATAATTAATTATAATTTATGAAAAATTGCAGACTCTAATGCACGTTGGAGCAATTCTGGTATCTCTGGGAACATTTTTTGGATTTTGTATCTTCTACAATGCAATTTGTGTTAATTGTATGGGTCTACCGGGTTCTTATTGGGTAATGCAGAAAGCAATAGCGAGACATAATTACTGGCTCACAGTCCTTTTAGCTTCAGTTCTCGCCATGTTACCTAGGTAAGTGGAAAAAAAACTTTCATAAAAATTTAAATAACATTTTTCATTAACTTGAACAATTTAGTTTTTATGTATTTAAATTTATTTTGCATTTATTGCAATTACATTAATTTGATTAAATAATTGAGTTTGAAAAAAACTCCTCTAAATATTCAAGAAAAAAAAAGATAAAACTTTACAAAATATTTTTTGTAGATTGACATACAGAGCTGTGAGAGCAACAGTTGCACCAGACATGATTCAGCGAACAGTTCGTGAACGTACATTACCTGTTCGAGAGAGAATTCAGGAACGAAGTGATTCAGATTTAGTTGCCGGTTGGTCACGGTCAACTCAACACGCAACGATCAGGTAATTTTAAAAAAAATTTAATTCCAATAATTTATAATATATATTCAATGAATTTTTAAGGAATTGATCATTATCCATATAATTTGATTAGTAGTGCTTGATTGCAGGCCTGGAACATACGAGTCCAGAAATGATGTTTTAACAACGATTGTTTCTTGACGTAGGAAATTTTTTAAATTCCCAAATTCAGAGGAAAATTTAAAATAGAAAAATGAATTTTTAGGAAAGAAAAAAAGAAATGAAAGAAATAATTAAATGGAAAATATGAGAGGAAAAAAATGCAAGATTCACGTGCCGAATTCTATTTTAAAGACTACTCGATAAGGAGCAAATCTGCCTGAGCAATGAGAGCTGATTATTATTAGTGATCCTATATATTTATTAATATATAATAATCACCGATTATTGTGTGATACCATTTCATCATTGTCAGTGCTGTCACTATTGTTTTAGTCAAGAGGCCTTATTGCATTTTATTGGCTGTGACTTTTAGGGACCAAGTTTCTCCTTTTTTTTAGTTCAATTCCTGAGAACTGTTTGACGAGAAATATAATTTTTTTTCAAATATAAAACGATGCATTGTGCAAATAAGAAAAAAAAGAATGGACATTATCGTTTCGTAAAATATAAAACGACTTCTGTAAATTGAATACAAAATGAAAATAGTAGATAATAATTTTACATAATGAACGTGTTTTTTGAAAGACATGAGACTTGTTATTCAGCGATTGATGAGAGTTGCTGAATGTATTATTAAATCACATATATTGTTTTAATTACTTAAATACATTTTTACAAATTATGATACCTTAGAAGTATTAACGAATATGATATTTTGATAAACTAGAATAATATAGTTGGAATTTAGAGAATAGATAAATAGAAATTAATACAAAAAAGAATTAATAATTAACAGCGACAACTGTATGTATATATATACAAACGGAAATATTTATTTGCTTGTCATTATTATTTTTCTGTATTTTTTTGTGCTACGATTCTTCTGATGTATATTTTTCAGTGCCATTCACACTTTATGCAATTTTTATAAATCTATCAGATTTATCGAGTCGAATAAATGGCTTTATTTTATTCATTCACTTGATATTTTTATTTAAATATTTCAACGTTTTTCATTTTCTTTTTTTACAATTACAAGCAATAATGTTTACAACTATTAAAATTAATCATTATAACAAATATAATTAATTTTAAAATATTAGTTAAATTATCAAAAAAATATTAATTAAAATTAAAATATAATACGTGGATAAATTATTTGAATAATAGATAAATTTTGTTTTTTTACAAAAATTATAATAAATCATTGAGAAAATCAAATTATAGTAAAAACTTAATTTTAAAAGATCCCGCTCACTCCACTGATTATATTTTCGCTATAATAATTGTCATATTTTGATAAAAATAATTATAAAATATATCAAATTTGTTATTGTTTTGAGAAGATTTAAATTTAAATATTTATTTTCCCGCTCATTCTCTATAACCAATCCGGAATCGGATATTTTTGCACCACGTGATTTTAATATTTTTAAATTCTAGAAACTTTAAACAAACAAAAGATTTTAATGATAATTCAAATAGATTTCAGTTTGATTGACTTTAATTGTTGTAAAGTAAGTTATCTGTCAAATAAATTAGGTTTTATTTATGGAATGTTTCTAATTTATTACCGTTACAAGACAAAGAGTGGGGATATAGGTTAGGTTGATAGTGGGGGGAGGTAATTGTCTTGGCTCCCGCAACATCGTTTTTGTGTGAGTTTGTTCCCGGCCAGTGTCGCGTTTTGTTGTGTTGAGTGTTTTGTTTGTCGAGATAGATTTATTTTTTCAGTTTCTTTGTCATTATAAGTATATTACACGTGTGTTTAAGTGTCCAGGTGTTAAAGGGTACGTATTGTTTCACATTTGAGTAGATAGGAAATTTTTCATCCTTGTTCCTTTAGTATATTTATGAAAGTCATAATAAATCATGAATCAGCTGCTTCCTTTCTCATCTCAAATGTTTTTGATCAAAAGGATGAGATTGTTCTGTTGAGAATTCATTATTTATAATAATTTTTTCAAGAAAAAAATTAGATTAAATAATTTTTGATAGGTTATGTTTTTATATTTACAAAAGCAAAATAGTCAAAATATATTGTTATAATAATTGTTTTATTACAAATTTATATACATTATATTATTTGTGCAAATTTATTATACTAATTGCAAATTTGCATTACAATTTTTTTTAATCTGTTTCTAAAAAGTTTGTTTACTTTTTTCATAATCTAGGTGAAAGTCAGTGCATTAAATTCTGCAGAAATGCATCGATTCATAGGGAAATGAAACCTCCTTTCTAACTGGGTCGTGATTATAAATAAATAAAAACGATTGTTGAGCTCCATAAGTTTTTCTATGTAAAGTGAAATAAACAACCAGAAAATAAAAGATCAGATGAAGTTAAATGGAAATGAACATGGAAGCGAATTTACATCCCATCAATAGAAATTTCTGTTTAAATGAAGTAAGTTAATTTTTAACATTAACAATGTTTATGTGCTAGAACTTTAATTATTATACTCGTTTTGTTTGTTGCATGTGATGAACTTTTAAAAGTGAATTTTTCTGTTCTGAATAAAACAAAATAAACGATTTTTTTTGCAATATTTCAAGATTGATTAATGGAAAAAAATGATAACAATTATTGATAGATTAGATACTTAATCGATATATAATTTATTGATTATGTGAATGCGATACTGATTTTTGTGTGTGAAAACAAAATTATATAGTGAGATTTCGATACATCTTATTACTATTATTCTTTTATAAAAATTGAAATTAAAAATCTTATTTAAATTAAAAAATTATCAATGAATAATCTTTCAATAAGAATAATAATTTTCAGTGCTACTTTAACAAATGTGACGAGCTTTAGAAAATAGTAACAAGTGTTACACGTGATTCGCATTTACAGGAACATTAATTATTGAGATTCTGAGAGAAAATGCGATAATAGAATAGTATATTGTGCAAGAAAAAAAGAATTTACGGAATTTTATGACACGAGTGTTATGATGTTTAGTCATTATTTTTTCTCAATATACAAGTGATGATTTTATGAAATATGGAAGGGTCCTATAAACAAATTTATTGTTTAATAATATCAATATTTTTATCATATATTATTCATTAATTACCATTAAATATAGTCGACAATATAATTTATAATTTTTATAAAATTATGTTTTAAAATTACATTATAACGAGACTGTAGTATGTCATTTTATATATTCGCTTAACTATAAAATTAATTATTTCACAATTAAAGCAGTTACTTGCAAATTTTTTAATGTCACTTGTTTCACTTTGTTCATTGTTGACATTGCAAATTTTTTTTCTTTTCTTTTTTTTTTGCAACAAGAACTTACTCTCTTTATTAGAACATCTAATTGAACATCACACTGCCAATCTCGTTTTCAAAGAAAGAAAAACTTGTTCTGGTCTCAGTTTTTCCATTCTCGGTGCGAGAGACAGTTAATTGAACCAAGTTGATTGTCACGAGCAATCCACTCACGTGATAAATGACCAAGGTTATTGTTTATCAATTAACTGTTATGTTAATTTTTTAATTTTATTTAATTAAATAACAAACCCTAAATTTTCATATCGAGAAATCATTTCTAGAATAAAAGAAAAATGCAATTATTTTAAATAAAACTTCATTGACAACAAAGTTTGACCTTGTCTTATTTATGCAAATAGACTTTTGTTAATGTCTATTATTTCAGGTGCGCTTTAAAAAAAAATAATAATAATATTGGAATGATGGTTTCGTTAGGTTACGATATTGAAGCATAAAATAATATGTTACATTATAAGCTCATAATATGAATGTTTGTGACCTTGGCAAAGCAGGATATCTATTGGTATTTAATTAAAAAGTTAATGTAGCAAATAAATGAAAAATTATAGTTAAAAAGAATTTGTTTTTCCAGAGAGAGAAAGAGAGATTAATTTATTCTGGTTTTATAAACACATATTCAAAATATTTTACTGATCTAATTTTCAATTATAATGAAATTAATTTTTATTTTCAGTTAGGACCAGAAGTACCTAAATGTCGAGAGAGGATTACAATTATTTGGTTTTTCTAACGACTGATAAAGGATGACGGTTAGCTATACAGCCGAAGTAGCCACTTGCAGGGGCCTTGGCTGCTTTTTAAAATTATTACTTAGGTAAGGAAATTAATTAAATTTAAATTTGATTGAAAATTCCCAATTTGATTGCCCTTGAATTTTAAATGTTTCTGCTTTTTCATCTTTTCATTGTTAGTTCCAAACAAAAATTTATTGCTTCTTTTTTCTTTTACTTGAATGGACATATTCAAATATTGCAATTTTTTTTTAATTGAACTTGTTATTCAATGACAATTTGCTTTTTCATTCATGATGCGCGAACTATAATTTTCTTAGAAATTTCCACAAATGCTACTTGATCAGAGGAAAGATGGAAGATCTATTGAATAATTTCATAGCTCGTTCCTAGAAACTGATTATAAGATTACAAGCTAGTCTAAATCAAGAAAACCTATTTCACAAAATATATACAACATAATATACAACATTGTCATTTTATTACATGTTGTGTCTTATTAATTATTTTATCACGCAATCAATTCTGCTTTTTTTATTTAACTTCGCTTTTTCTTTACTTCATTTTTATATTCTAACAAATTGAAAAATTTATAAATTACAAAATAATTCGTTTGGCTAAATTTATCAAACATAATGATAAAATTCTGTTTCAAAATTTCGCTTTATTTACGAGAATCATTGAATGAATGTTTGAAAAATCCATTGAAATATATCTGTCTCGAGTGAGTCATGATTGTAATGGTTTCGATTAAATCATTATTCTCATTAATATTATCAGTCACACGAAATAATGCAGTTTTTGTGAAATTTACGATTGGATATTTTAAAGTTTCTTGTTATTTAATATTTTCTAATTTTATTTGTTCACTGAAAATTTTTAATTTAAAATTAGGCAAAATTGTTAACAGATGTTACGTAATGCTTTGAACTAATTTTGCGTTAACAATGTTATCTTTAATTTGAGGTCAATATTGATAGGTCAAACGTAAAAATCTTTTGAATGTGACATGATTTTACTCAATTTCTTATGAAATTGGGCACTTCCGTTTCTACAAATTTATCTCTTACGCTATCATATCGCAAAATATTTCCGGTAGACGTGTTATTTTCTTGCACATTTTGTTTTTACATAATTGTCAATTTTTAATTATTAATAATTTTGATAAAATAATGTTAATTACTTCTAAATAATATTAACTTATTATTTATAAAAATAGTGAATAATTTAAAAAGGAATTTATTTTCTTGTTTCCTTAATCAATGTATGAGAAAATTTGTTATTTTGAATTTTTGCTTCTTTGTAAAATTAATAATTTAAATAATGTTATTGTTTCTAAAATTTTGCAGCAATTGAAACAATAATTATATAGTCAAACAGAAACAGGATCGATGTGTGAAATGGTGTCATGAATGTTTCTATCAGATACATGCATACTCAGTGGTTTTGCAAACATGACTTTCGAGAATGAAATTCAAATAAATTTTTAGACTTATTAGGTATATTGGAAAAATGGTTACGTTTTTTTTTTTTTATTTTTATACAGAACTTTTATTTGCATACAAAATTTTACAATTACAAATAATGCTGAATTTATATTTATTTATGTATATTTTTTTATGCAAAACTATACTATTTTCCAAGACTCTATTTTTTCTTTTTTTTTTTAATGAAATACAAAAAATTCATAAAATCTCTTATTATTGATATTTAAAATACTGTTAAAAATTCACAGATTATTGTCGCCTACTTATCTATTTTTATTTCTATTTGTGCTAATTTTTTAATAGTTATCACTCACAGATAAGGTTGAGAAAGGAAAACAAATTTTCATTGGTAGAAAAACTCGTCAGAATATATTAACAATTGATAGAACAGAAAAAAAACATCAGAATTGCAAAATTTTTATTTATGAAATTTACATTAAATTTAAAAAAAATTTGAATTTTATTTTTAAATTATTAATTTTAAATATTTGCTAATATTTGTTTTAAATAAAGAAATTAAAATGAATTTGAAGATAAGATTCGAAAAATATGGAATCATGAAATGAATTAGCATTGCAATATTTCAAGTTTAATATAGCGTGCGCCTCATTTTTCTTTAGTGTAAAGTTAACCGCATTTTGTAACTCGTCACGCAAAATTAGAAAAAACTATATGTACGTTAAATTCTTCTGCTTCCTCTATGAGTAAAATAACTCTTTGAGAATTTATGGGTCACATACAGTCTCTTTTTGTTCCTTGATATTGTTTCTTCTTGAATTTTTCCAATTGCTTTGAATAAAGGAAAAAGTATTGAACGCATACAGAACTTGAATGTTATATTAACATTTTTCGATTAATTATTAATTATTAAATTTTTTCCCATTGAGTTGATATTTTTTTGTTTTGTTTTATTTGTTACAAATGTCCGGTAAATTTGTATCTTTAAATTAATTGAATTGTTATTTGTAACACTGTTGCGGGAATTAAAAGCAGAAATGTTCTTAAAATAAATGTATGTCTATGATGTATGAGATTGCGAGATGACTGCACATGATTTGTAGTCCGGTGCTCGGAGACATTTTGTCGTCAGTTTATTTTCAATCTCATTATGAATCTGGCTCTGAATCAGAGTTCGTCCACCGCTATTTGCATCCAATTTATAATTCATTGATTTTTTCACGTATTGAAATTTTATTTTCTCTCTAAATTGACCTTATCAAAGAATTCCATTTTTTATTTCTTCTTCATTATAATTTAATAAAAAGTATAAAATAATATTAAACCGTTTAGATTTTAATTTGCTTTTAATTTAAATTATAAATTTGAAAAAAAAATTTAATTTGAATGAAAGAGACTTTTGTTTAATTGAAATGTGACTTGGGCCTTTTAAAAAAAGAAATGACTCGGAAAGCAAATAAGGAATTTCGTAGTAAATTTAAAACCATCAATGACAGTCACGTTTAAAATATTGCTGTTGAAATCCTTTGTGTGGTTATTCGAGCATTACGATAAAGTATTTCTAGTGCATAAAACATGATGTGTTATGCATTTTCAAATACTTTTATGTCACTTCCGTTACTGGTTAATCAAATCGAATAGACTTCAAATTAGTTTACAAAATAAAATTTCTATGTCAAGAATTTAATTTCGCAACTAAATTCTACAACTTTGTTGCAAGAAATTAATGTTCAATTGTTTTATATTAATCAAGATGATACTTTTTAATCGTAAGAAAAATTTCAGACAAATAAAATATTTTCTAGCAACAATAATATTTATTTATTTAATTTACAAATCCAGGTTGTAGATTAAATTTATTATGATAATATGATGATAATAATTATATTTTTAATTGAAAATTAATTTATAATTGAATTTGTTTCAGATGGCGAGCCAGTATTTATAAGCTTGTATGGCTAGAGTTGGCAATTTTCCTCTTTATTTATTATTCGCTTTCGGCGATTTATCGTTTCCTTCTCGATGAGCATCAGAAGAAAATTTTTGAGTACATCGTCACATATTGTAACGAGTACTCAGATTACATCCCATTGGCCTTTGTCATGGGTTTTTACGTGACAATTGTCATGACCAGATGGTGGAATCAATATACAGCGATTCCATGGCCTGATTCGATAGCTGTCTTTGTATCTGCAACGATTCATGGCAATGATGAAAGAGGAAGATTAATGAGACGTACCATCGTCAGGTTGGTATTTTTTTCAAACAGATAAACAATTACTTTGTAAGATTTAAAATGTATTTTAAAAATGTATTTTTTAATTAAATTAAAATATTTAGTTTTTAAATACAATTTTTTTTTACAGGTACGTGTGCGTTTGTCTGACTTTGGTCCTCACGAATGTTTCTCCACGAGTGAAGAAGCGTTTTCCCACATTAGATCATCTTGTAGATGCGGGTTTGCTGCTCGAGAATGAATTAGCAATATTTCAGAGTTTAAATCAAAAATTCCCGAAACCAAGTAAACATTGGCTGCCAATTGTATGGGCGTCGAGTATCGTTACTCGAGCGCGTAAAGAAGGACGAATACGAGATGATTTTGCGGTGAAAACGCTAATCGACGAGCTAAACAAGTTTCGCGGCAATTGTGGCACCCTCATACAATATGATAATATCAGCATTCCGCTTGTTTACACGCAAGTTGTCACCTTAGCCGTTTATTCCTATTTCATATCGAGTGTCATGGGAGGACAGTGGGTGCAAAATAAATCAACATCATCGATTGATCTCTATTTTCCATTTTTTACCACTCTACGATTTTTCTTTTATATGGGCTGGCTTAAAGTTGCCGAAACGCTCATCAATCCCTTCGGTGAGGATGACGATGATTTTGAGGTCAATTGGCTCGTGGATCGTAATCTACAGGTAAAATTTTGATTATTTAGTCATTTTCTTATTTTTTTAATTTATTGATTCTTATGATTCTTTACAGGTGAGTTATTTAATAGTGGACGAGATGCACCACGAACATCCAGAATTAATTCGAGATCAATATTGGGACGAAGTGTTTCCTGTTGAATTGCCATATACTGCTGCTTCGGAAGCATTCCGTGAAGAGCATCCCGAGCCCTCGACAGCAAACATTCAACTATCTGCAGCGCAGCAAGAAATTTTACCCTCCTCGGTTAGAATTGATGAAATGGTCCCGCCTGATTATCAATTAAAGGATATTCGCACAGATGTTGCGGACGACGCCGTTTCTGGGATCCACTTTAATGCCGGAAAAATCTCGAGGTACATATTTTTTTCCATCATTCTCGTAAAATTTCCATGACTGTGTTTTTTTAGATTCAGTATTTATTATTCTACTGGAAATAAATTATTCCTTGAAGTAAATTATTCTTACCGTGGGGAATAAATTATTATTTAGTGTTACAATTATAAAATGGTGATTAAGTATTTTTTTTTAGGAGTACTAGCCGAATTAGCCAGAGAGAGAGGAATATGAGTCTTGGCTCTACGTCCAGCAACATCGGAGGATCATTGACAAGGATTGGAAGTGTCACAAGTGTACTTAAAAGAATGTTTAGCAAGGAAGATCGACCCGATGGGGCAAGTGTCAAAACTCCAGGTCATCTTCCAAGTTCGAGTTCCGCTGCCTCGCTTCAAAATCAGCGTCAACTTGGTCAGTTTTTTAAATTAAAAATACTGGACAACGCAAGTTCGAGTTTTTCGAGTTTATTAATTTATCGTAATTGCGAATTTTTTCCTTTTTATAGGGCCAGGAGGGTCCATGCGAATAGGAGTGATAGAAGAGGTGGATGAAAACTTAATGACAATGACGGCCATTAGGCCGGAAGTTCGCCCACATGTGAATTCCATTTTTCCTCAAGGACCACCTCCGCCCAGTGAACCCGTCGACGTTCCTGGAGCCAAGGGTTATTTGCGCAATGGTCATTTGTCAAGCAGTGCTCCCGCAGGAACTATTCAATGTCGAAGCTCATCCAGGTGAGTGGAATCGAAATTTTTGAAAAATTATTTATAAATTATTATTTAATGGATTAGATCTTAATTCTTAATATCTTAAATTTTCCACTGAATTTCTTTCTTTTATGGATTTCATTTTTATTGAATGAATTAGAATTTATTTTTAATTTGAAGAAATCGTCCTTCACAATCTGCAAGATCGAGCGTACTGTACGATCCGAGTTTTATTAACGATTTAAACGAGGAGGATGATGATAACCAGAGTAATGCAAGTCTGATGCATTCATCTGACGAGTCAGTGGACGAGTTCACAAAATTGAAAGTAGAAAGGGAAAAACAACGAGCGGACAGAGCACTCGGTAAAATTGCGAGAAGCATTGAAAGTAACAGACAAAGCTTACTGGATTTAGCTGATGGAGAATCGCTTCTTCTCGCAGATCTCGCGGAATCCTCGAGAAACGCTCTACAATCAGATCGTTATATTAAAGACAATTCAAGTAATTATTCTCCTTAGAAGAAATTTCCTCTAGATAAATGAAAACGACTTTGTGATAAAAGAAAAGACACTTGTTTCGAGTGCACTATTTTTTTCTCTCTCTATAGATATTTAAAACTAAAGATTTCGAAATGATCCCTTTGCAGTTTGGCTTTTTACCTGTATTTAAAAAAAAATCGTACGAAATATTTCGGGAAAATTTTATTGAAAATTTATATAGAAGTAATTTTAACGATATTTTGTAATAATACGAAGAGATTTTCGTACTACGAATGAATTGAACATTTTTATGATAGTAATGCTGCTCCTTTTACAAGCGAGGTTTTTTTTTAAAACACGTTATTCTAGAACTTGAAATGAATCATTTTATTGAATCGCGAAATCTTTAATTTTTTATGGCTTTAAATATAATACCACCAGTGGTTCGTATTAGTAGAAAATTTTTAATTATATATAGCGAATTACATACGTAGCTTTAATTAGTCGAGTCAATGCTTCATCAATGATTGCCTCCGTGTGTACTTATTCATTTTTCACACAACCTGTTGTAATTTTGAATTTTATTTTTTTGCGAAATTTATGAATATTTGCAGGATAAATGTGCCTATAAAATCAGTGCCTAAAATATTTTAATGCGCCTTTTTGCTATACAAATGCGCTTTTTTTACATAATAAAATCACACAATTGACCGAGTAATAATAAAGCGCACATTACTGTTTTGATAAAATACAAACAACAGGTTAATATGAAAATCAGTATTAATTATCATTATTATATATATTTAATCGACAATTAAAAAATGTATATAGTTAACCAATAAATCCACTTTTTACTATTCTTAATTTTTAAATTCACTCGATAATTCTTTTTCATTGAAAAGTTGATTTATTGGTCTATGTTTTGCGTAACTATAAAATAGTCAATTTTCATGGAAGAAAAAACATCAGCCATTGTTATTAATTTTGACTGAATTTACAAAACATTTTATTACAGATTATACAAAATTATTTCTTGTTAATCGATTATATTAACTATTTTTTTTAAATACATGTACAACGATTAAAATATTCGTTTAATAGATGATGATGATGACTAGTTTTGTAATAAATTTTTAGTGCTTAATCTTTAAAAATAGCACATAGTTATTTTTATTGCGTCTTGTGAATTCGGCTTTTTTATATATATATATAAATATATTTTTTGTCAAAATGAAAAAGAACATTTTTGTTATGTGATGCAAGCCGAAAGTAGAATAAATATATTATCAACGACTAATTTATATAACGAAAAAGTATTTTTGGTGCTCGACAATGTGCAAAACTAAAATCTAATGCCATTGTTTAAACAGTATTAACCCGTTGAAATAAATCATTATTTTCACGGGAATCGTTTATCTTTTCTGTATATAAATGTCTTTTTAATTTTTCTTTATATTTTAAAAAGAAATTTGTGTGGCGAAATTAGGTTTTAGATTTTTATTATTATGTTTCAAGTATCCTCGTGTCTAAAATTTCAAAACAAATTATTCTTACTATTATAATTTTTATTATACATTTGACTGTTATTGTAAAATTGTATAATTTTATTAAAAAAATTCTAATCCAATTTTTCTTATAGCAAAATATTTAAATATTTAAAAGAAATGAATAAATTGGAAATTAATTTTTTACACTTATATGTTATACAATTTTACAAAGAAATATTTTTATTTATAAATATTTTTGTTATTTTTTGTTGTTATTTTATGAATTCGATTTTTCGAAAATTGAAAAATTATATATATTTACAGTTTAATTTCAGGCAGAAATTTGACATATTGTTTCGTTGTCACGTAAGGAGGATTGCTAACTATAATGTCAAAGGTTTTTTAGTTCAAGTCAATGAATTTTTCATCTGATGAAACTTTGATTGTTCTATCATCTTGTAATGTTGCATTAATTACTGTTAATCGATCATCGAGTTTCAAATTCCTAGCATTTTCCATGGTTAAATTACAAGCAGTGATGTTTGTGTCGATGGCCATTGCCTTAATCTGTCAAAAAATTTTACAGGTAAATAATTATTAATTTTTAAAGTGAATGTATGAATAATTTAATTAATTATATTTACTTTGTTACAGGCCTGTAAAATAGATAGGATAATTGTTCCAGTGTCACAACCAATTTCCAATATTTCACAGGATTCATTAAAATTACTGGTTGATACTCGTTGCAGAACATAATCTACTATCATTTCTGTCTGTTGTTCGGGAATAAATATCGGAGGTACTAATTTTAAGGTGATGTCTCGGAATTCCTATTCTCCAATAATGTATTGAAGCGGCATTATTTTTAATTTGAAGCAAAAATTTTATTTAGGAAATTAAAAGAAGAAACTTGAAGGCGCAGTAAGTTGTTTCTAACTCTATATTTACTTTTTTTTTTAATTAATATCAAAGATACTAAATTAATTTGAATTTTACTATTTAATTACCTTTCTAATCTGCGTTTAGAGAGAATTTTTATTTTTTCCACTTCATCTTTCGTTAGTTCTTTTTCTTGTAGACTTCCGAATTGTCTTATCTGTATTTTAAGAATTTAATATTTTTTTAGAGAAAAAATTCAATTTCAAAAATCTGTTTTTAACAGTAAATTTTAAGATTTTAAATCACTTTATTTTATATTATATAAAGTTTATAATTTAAATAATTATAATAATTTAAAATTTAAATAATTAAGTAAAAAATGAAATGCAAAATGTAAATTGTTTTGGTCTTTCTTTAATTTTATTATGTTATATTTACAATGTTGATGTAACTTTGGTTTTTTTTGCATATTTCTAAAGTTTATAATTTTAAAACCTCGACGAATCGATCGTAATTACTAAAGTCTTTATATGTATGTTCGTATTTGAGTTTCAAATCGGTGTACTTTGCAGTAAAAAATTGTATGTACTCGGAATGAGGCGGATCTATTTCTATGAAAAGTCGACCACCTGGTTTTAATGCTTTTGCCGAATATTGTAAAAGTGGTTTTATGACTTTCAATCCATCGGCTCCGCCATCCAATGCTCTAACGTCCTCATATCTAAAAAACAAATCATTAGTTACCATTAAACTTAAAAAAAATAAATTAATTAAAAAATGTTTTTAATAATGAGATTGTAATTACAATTTTATTTCAGGCATTAATTTGAAAACTTGTTTTGTCGACACGTAAGGAGGATTGCTGACAATGAAATCAAACGTTTTCCCATTAAACTGGAAAGAATTTTCATCTGGTGAACAATTGATCGTCGCATCGTCTTGTAATGTTGCATTAATTACTGTTAATCGATCATCGAGTTTCAAATTCTCAGCATTTTCCATCGTCAACTTACAAGCATTTTTGTTTGTATCGATAGCCAAAATCTTGAGCTGCAATGTAGTGGTAAATATTGTTATTAATTTCTAGAATGAATAATAGGTAATTTATAAAATTTATAATTAATTATTATTATAATCAAGTTTACCTTTTTACAGGTCTGCAAAATGGATAAAGATATTGCACCTGAGCCACAACCAATTTCTAGTATTTCACATGGGGAATCTTGAAAATTACCAGCGGATATTCTTTTTAGAACAAAATCTACTAAAATTTCAGTCTCGGGTCGTGGAATGAAGACTGGTGGTACTAATTTTAATGTTAAATCCCGGAAATCCCAATTGCCGATAATGTACTGAATTGGCATTCTGATCAAGATAAGGTTATAATTAATGCATTTTAATTTTATTTACAATTTTTCAAATAGTTTTCAATTCTTAACAATTTTTTTTCGTGCTTTAAAAATTATTCACAAATTTTTTTTAATTTCTGAAGATAGTCTTAGAAAGAAAGAAGTTTTATTTTTTGTATCATTATAATTTTCCAAATCATTTGCTTATTTTATTTATTTAGAGAGAATTTTTAATTTTAAAATACTAATTTAAAGTAAATTAAATGCAAAAAATGATACGAAAATTACTCTGAAACTAAAGAGTAATAAAGGTTTTCTTTTAATATAGAACAAATTTTTTTATTATTTTTATTTGAAGTTAAATTAAATTTGACGGATGTAAATTTCATTTAAGAATTTAAAGATAAGTTTTATCAATTTATACCTTGCTAATCTGCATTCACAAAGCATTTCGAGTGTTTCAATTTCATTTGACGTGAGTTCTTTTTCTTTTAAATCTCCAAGTTCCATTATCTGAAATTATAAAATCTATTATCAGATATTTTACAATTAAATTGCTTCAATATTTCTTCGTTACTTTTTAATTATCTAAATAATAATATTTATAATAAAATCATTATTTATTATTTAAATTTTAATATAAATTATTTTATTTAAATATTTCATAACAAGAAATTTAAGCGAGAAGGACTTGACAAATTAATATAAATTTGTCATGAATGAAAATTACTTTTTAATAATTTAAAAAAAAAATTAATTATTGTACCTTTTTGTTGCCAATAACGTGTGCAACAATGTGTTCAATAGATTCAATTGGCTCTGAAACTTTTTCATCTTGGAATCGTTGGTGCCAATGGTTCACAATATCACCGACTGTATTTTTTTTATTTATTGAACAAAATCGAGCAAAAATTTCCTCGTTACAATAATTAGAACGATTTTTTAAAATATTACGGAGCAACACACAGCTTCGTGACATTTCTTCAATCTAACTTATTTTTTTTCCTTTAAATACATTGCCATCTATTGGTTACCTATTGAAACAGATTGATTTTTTCCTGAAACGATATTGTTGTTAATTTTTTGTTATTTGCTATATAATAAAGTATTTAAAAAAAAGTTAGGTTCTGTTAAAATAACTAATAATAGCAACGACAAATACTGTGTAAATTAATTTTATTATTTTTTTGTTATTTTAGTTGACTTTTATTTAAATTGTCGATTAATGCCCTCTGGTGGAAGAAAAAGAAACCCTGTCCACAAAGTCCGACATTTTGTTTCGATTGATACCCTCTGGTGGAAGAAAAAAGAACCCTGTACACAAAGTCAAAGTCAGCCATTTTGTTTCATTGTCAATGACGTCAATTTGGCTTGTCGTTTGCTGTTCAGTGTTTTTTCTTCATATCTTTTGACATCCATCTAGTATCTGGCTATAAAAGGTATAAATCATCATTTTCTACTAAATATAATTAATATGTAATGTTAAAAAGTCAAATTTTTATGATTGCTTATCAGAATTTGTATTTTTATGCATCGTTGAAAATGACGCTAACGATGTTGCAAAATTTTTTGTTATTTACTATATAACTTCGTTTAAAACAATGTTTGAGTTAATTTTTCATTTGAATTATTAAACAATTTTTAATTATTTTATATAAAAGTAATAATTAAAGTAAAAAAAATTTTTTCTAACTTCACAATTTCAGGTTATGTTTGCTTATAATAAATAAATCGCCAAAAAATTTGGAGTCCAGTTAAATTAAATAACAATAGCAATAATTACACATGAGTTAATAGAACCAAAAAAATATTTTTTATTGATTTTTTTTTCATTCAATAGACTTATTCGGCAATTTTGGACTGGTGCCTGAGGTGAAATTCAACGAAGTCACGTTAACAAATTCTCTCAATTTTCGTCGTTTTTCGACGAATTGTGATTGCCGTTTTGGAGTTTGGTGTTTTTCCCATCAATTTTCGACGAAAGTTCTTCATTCCAGGCTGGAAAAAGGTAAAATTTATTGGTTTCTTCTAGATACGATGAATAAACAATTTACGAAATTTTAATTAATGATGATGCCATATAAAGTAATTTTTATTTTTTATTTAAAAAATAATTCAAGCGCAATGCGAATATCGGATATTTATTTCCGGTCAATTTTGCAGAAAACAACTTTGTTTCGACAATATGATATCGATTTTTATCATATTATCAAAGTTTGTTTATTTCAAGTCGTTGAAATTAACGATTAAAAGCAAATACACATTTTTATTATTACATGATTCTCAAGTTTTGAGATTTCATAGAGAAAAAAAAGTATTTGTTTATTTGAATGCTAATTTTTTATGACTACCGGAAGAAAGGTATTTTTTACCAAATTCTCCTTGAAAACTCCTTGAAGTTTCAAGATTCAAGTGGGGTACTTTGAAGAAGGGAGTTGTTAGGTCCCATGCATCATGACATTCTCCTAAGATATCCTAACTAGATCAGATCCCTTTCGAGACCGAAACTCATCGGATAAAATTCAAATATAATATTTAAAATAAGTTGAATTTTTTTCCAATGGGGTCAAAAATATTTTAATCACGTTTTTGGATTTACGACAAAAGCTTAGTGTTGTGCCAAAATTGCCTAGAGATTTTAAGACTTCAGAATGTTTATGGTAAGTAAACATTTAACCAGATAAAGTGAACAATATTTAAAATATTGTAAGTACAACATAAAAATACTTATTTTCATGATTTTTTTAATTATGAAAGTCGTGTTTGGTTCAATGAAGTTTATACGTTTTATAAAAATTTTTACAATTATTGTATTTAACAAATTTTTTAAAATTCATTTTCGTAAAAATAATTTGACGATCAAGAGCTGACTTACATAAAGTCTAGTTTTTAAATAAATACAAATGCAATTAAGCATTGTTTATTAAATATTAAACATTATCAAATATAATTTTAAGTAATTTAAAATATTTTTTAAATATAATATATTTAAATTTGTTTAATTAAATTATTCAAATTTCAGTAAAATATAAAAATTGAATTCAAAGAAATTGATATAATTTAATAATTAATAATTTATTTTTTATGTCAATTTAGAGGATAAGTGTTGAATAAAATATTTATTTTTTATAAATTCTGCAACAGTTTTGAATTGAAAATATTATAAATAGAATGTTCATTAAGAAATGATTGGAAATTAACCTAATTATTAATTGCTCATTCATTCGTAAACATATCAGTAAATACTGATGTACCTCGTGACTTTATGTACTTTCACTCAGTGATTGATCGTCTCGGTACAATTGCCCGATAGCAAGTTAGGTATTACAATATAATTCTCATCGGCTCAGCCCCGTAATACATGCGTGGTGATCTATACTTTATCGTTACACTAAATGCAGTACTCATTTACCCTCAGGTTCAGACAATAAACTCGTGATATGTTACTTCAGATCCTAGTTTCTCAGGAAAAACTTGTTGTAAATAATATCATTTAAGTTTCTTCAAAAGAAAGAAAAAAATTATATACATGAAATTTCGAAATAATTCATTTCATTTGAATTAAATTTTGTTTTTTAATTAATTAATTAATTAATGTGCTCTAAATTAATTAATTAGTTTCTTATTAAATACAAAATGTAATTTGTATTAATTATATTTTTTTATAAATATAAAAAAATACCAATTTGTGTAATTGTAGCATAACTTTTTGTTTTTGAGACAATTGATTATATCTTCTTGATTTAAGTATTCGTGGAATTTCAAGTAAATTGCTTATTTTTGTGGCAATAATGCATTGAGAAATTAGATAATTACATCGTTAATCGACACGCGATTATTAAGATGCGCAAGAATAGTTCATTGGCGTTGGATTTTCGCTTAATGATTTACTACTTGCTCATTTTAGTTATTAATCATAAAACGTTTTGTAGAGTTTATCGTGTGAACCTTTTTTATCAATAATTATTTATGTTTCTCTTTTGTCTATATTTTCAAATTGATTACAAATGAAAAATTAATTCCCTCATTTGGAATCATAATTAACAATAAACTACTTCTCGTTCTTAATTAAATGATTTCTCAATTATATTTTTTTTCTAAGTTTGGAATTATATTTCATTGCAATCTTTTTAGAAACATTTTGTATTATAAAATTAATTTTGGGACAATAATTAATTTTTATTTTTATTATTTGTTTATTATGTACACATTACGTTTGTTTGTATTTTGTTACATTTTTTTTTCGCAGTGAGCATTGTTGATAAGGTTTTTGAAAGTGAAATTAGATTTGTGTCTTAAAATTATTGTCTCTTTCTAGAGTAATTTGATTCATTTAAAAAATTACTTGATTTGAAATGATACAATTAGAAGGATATATAATACGGTGAAGGGAATAAAAGTGAAATGACCAAAGAATATATACACATAACATTTGCAACATTTAACTACTCCCACTAATTCTAGTTCTATCTTGCAACAAAGCAATGAATTTCATATGTAATCCTTAATCATACCGATGATGTCTAGTTTTACTCCTAAATATTTTTTTTTATGTAACTTTTATGGGAAAAAGAAAGTTATTTTTATTTTTAATTTACCTATATGAATAGTGATGACCTGAATGAAAGCTTTTTGTGAGTTTTAAAAATTTATTACCGAAATCTAAATTAATTAACAATAGATAATGATTTGATAATTTTATTTAATTGATTTAAAGTTTAGAAATTTGAATTTTCTAATTTTTTGGACGATTCTTTCTTAAAAATTGCCAAAATATTGTGAAATTTCGTGAAAACAAAATTGGAAAAGGCTAATTAGAAGCATCACGAAATAAACGACAGCCGACATGGCACACGTTATGTCAGAAGCACGTGAGATTTATAGATCACTGCCGCATAGTACTTGCATTAAGTCCTTTCGCTTCTGAACGCTTACTTTGTCGTGCATTTCGCTGGTAGTTGTTCGTGACGAAAGTACCGAGGGTAATATCTTCTTAAAGCTTCACCTCATAAAAGTCCAAACTAGTGTTTTAAGAACCACGATAAAAGTTTTAAAATACAATGTCATATTTTTTATTCGAAAATTAAAATTTCAGTTTGTGCGTTAATTATTCTAATAATTATTTCATTTTAGTGAATTTTTTTCAGATTGATTAATCAAAATAAAACAGTATTTTTTGATACTGAAAGACCATTTTTTTATTATTGGTTAAGAATTCAATTATTTTTTTTTTAAAGAAAATTTTGTTTCTTATTCATAAGCTTTTTTTTAAATAATTCTTCATTAAATGTTTGATATTGTTAATTATTGTTTATTAATTAATTAATGGTTTGGATAATTTACATGTGAAGTCATATATTTGAACGAACTAATAACAGCAGGAATGCCATCAGTAATCTTCCTTTGGAGCAATTAGCTAATCGCAGACAAACGAGAGTAGTGAACCATAAATATCTGTTACAATCGGGAGATTCACGTTCCACGCGAATAGGTATTAATAGAACGAAAATATAAATTATCCCATTGAAAGCAACTGTCAAAATATTATAATGAGTTTGTTGCTTTATGAAAATGTTGTCAAATTTGTTCCATTGTGTCACGCGTTACAAATTATTTATTGATCCTATCGAAATATTTTCCATTTTATTTTATTCTAATATTTTTTTTTTTTGCTTCATTCGAAAATTTTCGATTCCTTGATTAATTTAGATGTACTCTTCTTTTTTTTTTAGTATTTTGGTTTTAGTTTGTTCAGTTTTCGTTTCATTTGAATTTATTTCTTCTTGGTGAATTAGTGAGGCGAAGGAAAATTGAAATAATTGATTTGGATTTTAGAAAGATATTTCACGTATGGTTTATACTTTGTTGCCAGATAAATTACTATGTCGAGTTTTAAAGAAAGGTATTACATACTTAATCTTGAGAGTTACATATACTTCTAGGTTGATACATGTAATAAATGCATTCCTAAGTGTATAAATGTGAACATCACGAGCATGAATGCATTTTCATTGTACGCAATAAAAGAAGTTCTTTGAGTCGCGAAATGTCGAGGTATAGTGCCAAGTAAAATAGGGAATTTAACCCTTGAACTGTGCACAACACTTGTGTATTGAAAATTACATAGCACGCATGTTATCTTTTAGGTGCAATATTCGTTAATGCGATCATAAAATTTATATTACCAAATACTTCTATAGTCATTCTGGTCTTGGAAAAAATATTCCCTTTGTAAATTTACAATCTAAAGAGGTTTTATTACTTTAGTGTTTTTTTTCCGATTGAAAATATTTTTTTATTTTCAATCATCGTTTTAGTTTTGATAAATAATTAAATATCATCGTTTAGTAATTGCTTTAAATTATCTTCAATATCGTTAAGGATGATGAAAGCGTTTGGTAAACTGTTGGCTCTCATATACATGCAATCAAATGGGTGCTCAGGTATACGATGAGCATTTCTATATACTTTAACTGGACTTGATGATAATCCAGATTCGCTGGGAGAAAAGCATAGAGATATTTACTTATTGTGTGTGCTAACTAAGAATAAGTGTTTGCTGTAAATTGGCGAATAAAAGAAGGAATAGAGTGTGAGTAGGAGTTGGAAATCCACATCGTCACTTAATTTTTTTTTTTAACATTTGATGCAATTATTTCATCATTCTATACTCGTTGCCATGAAGGGAGTGATTTGTTCGTTATGAAATGCATTTGCGGTTATTACGGACGAATCATTATGAAATCAGTTTGAAATCAACAGAATTTAACTTCCAAAAAGAATTCACTAGAGACGTTTTATTAAATTATGGTCAACTTTCATAACAAGGTTGTAGTAATTGTTTAAACATTTTATGTAAAATAAAATTGTTGTAAAATTGTTCGTTTAGTAAACATTTATTAGAGACTGGTCGTGGTTATTGCAAATTGAGCAATTTTAGACTGATTGTGATGAGAAGGTGTGAATTGATGAGACCTTTTAATAAATTGACACGCACATTTAGAACTAAGAGAAAAGTTGAGTATAAATTAAACTCGGTATATTCGAATGAGGATGAAAGTTGGTTTTTGCGCATTTGCATGTGTTGTTTGAAGTACGACATTAGTTTCATGTGCACACGTCCTCATATATGATCGAGTTTCACGATGGGGAGATGCAGTCACATGATTCTTGTGCGGTTTATAGTCAGTTTAAAACCCGTGACTCTGTTGCCTCACTTCTAACTTCAATAAATTTATACACGGCGTGTTGGTGCAACCTGGACAGAATCGCGTGTATATACAACAGACCTCTAGCTCTAGAATTTAGTTTTGCTTTGAAACAACCACTTCGATCCAGTTCATGTGATCCAATTTTCCCCACGGGACTCCAGTTTATGGGCACGCATGTAAAATCCTATTTATCTTCATTATACTTCCAAGAGCTCAATCTAACGAGAGCTTTTGTTTGTTTTCCTGTATCTGGTTGGAACGTTGGATTCTATATCAATGACTCAATTAGAAAAAATCACTCCATTTCACGGTTCATTGTCCGTTATGGGAGTTCCTTTTTTTGTCTTTACACCATTCTTTTCAATCCTTTTTATCTAAAACATTTATATAATTTCGATAATTCTGATTATTTCATTTTTTATTCAACATTTTTTTTTTTTTTGAGAAAACAAATTAATTTTCTGTTTTATTTTATAAATGGGAAATTAGTTTAGCACTTTTAATAAAAATAAGAGTGTGAAACTATAAAATGCTCGACAATAAAGTTTTCGTGAACAATTATTGTCGCTTTTTATAACCCACTCAATGCTTTACACCTTGAGAGAAATTTACTGTTAAACTTTTATCTTGAATCAGTGTAGCTGTTATTTTCACTTACTATATATACATATAAGCCTCTCGTATAAAGGAGTTTTGTATTTCGAAATGGAAACTAAGTTATTTGAACATTTGTTTACATTATGAATATAGAATTCAATTGAATGGAATAAAAATTGAAGAAAAATTTCTTTAGGAAATTTTTGTTTTTTTAATAAATTGATCTGATAAATTCTCTCTGTATCTGAATTAATGAGAATCAGTGAAATTTTACTGAATTTTTCACTGATTCTTGAGAGTCATTGTTATAATTTAAGAATATAAACCCGAATTATAAAAATAAATGTAGAAAATTGGGTTAATTTTTTTCTTTAATAGCCAACATTATACTTTCACTTTTTTTTTGCTCTTAAAATACAATGTCCGTCAAATTCACCTTTGACCTTGTCAGATTTCTCTGCTAAATTTTTTTTTATAGTGTTTTTAAAATATTCAGAGTCACTGCGACAACCGGATCTTAATAGCTTAAGATACGTTTTTTTTAGATAAAGGGTTAAGTTTCTGCATTGTGTCCACCTTCACCTACATTTGAATTCTTAAAATAAAATGATTATATCTATTAAAATCTAATCCAAATAAATTAATCTAAAATTTTAAAGCGAATAAACTTTCATTCGACCAAACGCAATTTTTTTAAAAGTAGTTTATATTATTTAATATAAAATTTTAATTTTATTTTATATGTTATGAAAAGAGAATATGTTTTAAATTACAATTTTTTGCAGCTAAGGCTGAATCTACTTATTTTGACAATAACAGCAATTAATGCTGCTTCACTTGCCAGTGTTCACTTAAAATTTGTCTCACCTCCTCACACATTCGAACATGGATATGTAACAGATGGTATGTACTTATAACAAAATCGTTATTTAAAGAAACTGAAAGAAATGAATAACTTGTTAATTTTTTTTAGGGGGAACTACGTTAATGCAAAAGTCATTCCTTTCAATTGGCCGAAGAAGTCCAAGAAAATTCGGTTTGCATTAATTTTTATATTTTGTATCGATCTTATAATTTAATTGATAAATTAAAACTATTATAAATAATCTATTTATTATAATTTATTGAAAATTAAAAATTTGATTATTAAAATGTATCTTTATACTTTTTAGGAGATCGAATTCAAACAAATGGAATAAACAGAAATCATCTTTATGTAGAAGAACGTCCTAATAATATAAAACCTGAGAGTGCTGAATTTTTGTGGCCACAAGGGGTTTTCCAGGCTCCAACCAATATAAATGATCTTGGATATAGTTCACAAGAATCTGGTCATAGAACGCCAGACTTTTCGGATGGAACTCGTAATTCCTTTTATTATTATAGAAAAATTAAAAATATCATTAACTGAAACAAAAAAAGGAAATTTAAAGAACTTAATTCGATTATTTTATATTGAAATTGATTATTTCTTTTTTTTAGAATATCCAGACCCTTATCTATTAACTGGTCAACAGGCGATGCGAGCAGTAATGTACCTTTACGGACGTGGAGAACTTTTTCTGACTGATTATCCACATACACGTGCTCTATTGAGAAATCAGGAAGATAGAATACAAAATGGATTATCAACACATATATTGAGTAGTATTAGGCCGGAATCTCCTTTTTATAAAAAAATGTCTCACAATATTAATTACTGAATCATTTACAATCGTATTGTTACTTTCCTGACATAAAAAAATTTTCATAACTTATGCGCAAATATTACAAGGTTAATGAAATTTAAAATTAGTTAACAATAGTCGGAATATTGTTTCCAAATTTTTATATTTTTGAAATTAATTGAATTTGAAACTTAAAATAAGTTCTTTTTACTGTGCTGCTTTTACTAAGAATACAAGTTAAATTTCAAATATCCCGTATTTAATTCACTTCAAATTAAAATGAAATATTTGATATTTTCTTTTGAGTTAACTACAACTGATGATGTAGATTTCTTCTCTTAAAATTATTCGATTTGTTCAGTTAGGAAAGAAATATTCAAGTCGATATTGCAGTTCTCTTTTGATGAATTAATGCTTTTTGTCAACAAAGTTGTTGTAAAGACCGTTAGAATGCGTGTTATATTTTTAATTTTTGAACACACAGAAGGATTTAAAGTGCAAAAAGGAAGTCAAAATTTTACTAATATTGAACTAATTAAGATTACCCGTACAGCACCTAAATTACAGTAATATTTGCAATATTGCTGCAATTTGAAGTGACTTAGGCATTTAGAGAGCAGAAAAGGACTCAATTTTTTAAAATATAATAAATTATTTAAATAAATTATTTTTTAATATGATTATAAACAACAGAAATAAATATTTACAAAATTAAAAGTAATAAATATACAACTTATATAAAGTAATAATGAAAATAGTAAAAGGTAATTTCAATGGTGAATAAATGTTTAATATGCAAACAAGCAATTTTGCATGAGACAAATCTTGTTTAATGTGAACACAAAGCGATGAATGAACACTTTGAATGCATTAAGACCGCACCTCAATATTTTACAAAGAACACTAAATCTTTCTGAGTGTTACAAACACAATCTAAATTGATTTCTCTTTACTAAATAAGACCTTACTTGATCCCAAGAAAATAATGAAGAGATATCTTCATAAGATATTTATACTTCTTCTGTAACACGCATGTTTACATTACAGAAATTGTTCTTAATTTTTTCGTTATCACTAAAATGCACAATATGTATGTACCTATGCTTTTTTTATATTCTCATCGTATACCCTTTGCGGGTTTTTTCATATTAAGCCCCTAATTGTAAATCCCATTCTAACCCGATTGCCCATTGCACAATATGTATATTAATAGTATATAATTTTTTTTATATAGAGATAATAATCTGTAAAAATGTTAATATTAAACAAAAATAACTCAATCATATTGTTTGTCATTAATATAAATATTTATTATTGTTAGTGTTAAAAATAAACACGTTTTCAATTTTCATATCCGTAGTGCACAGAAAAAATATTCTCTGCATCAAAGGTCCATTTGATATAGGTCAAAAAAATTTTCTCACTGTTAGATAACCTTCTAACCTTTGTAAAGTGATTGTACTATAATAATAAACACATTACGTATGTATTTTGTATTCGTAATACATTCCATGAATCATTTTGTTTATAATAATCCCTTGAAGTATTCATGAGAGACTTAGAAATAGGAACAAATAACGTAAAAATTATTAAATGACCCAGACCTATAAAATACAGGCATGTTGTAATTTTCTCAATGAAAGAGTCAATTTGTCATTGTTTGCATTGATGTCGAATACAATAATGTAACAGATTTAAAAATTACGTTATTGAAAATGTTCTTGAACGTGTTTGATCATATTTTGAATTTTTATATTACAAGTGTGTGACTAATTTTATTTATACAAAAATTGTTATTATCCCGTCATTTCAGAAGAATTATTTTAAAAGCTTTTATTTCCATTTTATTATTCAATCTGTTTGGCGCTAATGTATGACGAAACTTGATAAAATTTTCTGTAGGAGTAATTGCAAAAATTTTTTTCTATAAAAAATACAATGAATTTCTACTTTATGGATATTATTTTTCATATTTAAAATTACATTTGCTTTTTATAATTTGTTTCTGATCAATTTGTTTTATTTTTCAGTGAAAAGTGAAAACCATGACAATCGACAATCTAAAGGACTGGAAAGATGTGGAGAAGAAAAGTAGCCCCTGCACACTGCCGTTTCTTTTTTTATTATATATTAAAAAATTTTTTTTGACGGTTCCGTGTGGCTCCCGATCCGGCG